>NDFZ01005062.1:43787-80685 GCA_002192655.3 Mamestra configurata | reverse complement strand
AGTGACGCGAGCACTTTCGCCTCCAGGTCCCACGGCGGAGATCCGGCCAGTGCGCAAGCCGCCTCGTAGGAGATCGTGCGATATCCCCTGATGACTCTGACGGCCATCACCCTCTGCGGCCTCCGCAGAACAGTGATGGTGCTGGCCGTCAGGTCAGCCGCCCAGATCGGGGCCCCATAAAGTGACAGCCTGGACCAACTGCTTAACGTGCTTTGTAAAAAACGGAGAATCATATCGGTATGTATTAAATGGCCACCCATCCACCGACCGACCTCCATAAGGGTAGCTTACCTTCGAAGATCGACCCGTGCGGCTGCTATTATTTATCTACGAGCTCCTCATTAGCAGGATGTATTCCTGTCAATTTATGTGTAGATGAACATAAAAAGGAGCACCATAAACACTCTTTTAAATCAGTACATCCAAGAGGATCATCAGCAATGATAGGCTTATCGAGTCTCGGACATCGACGTCGAGTTGCTAGCCTGTCGGTTTTTATCGGTTTCATTTTGAGGAGTGTGCGAAGAAATTGCATAGTGGCATGGCAAGGCCAATTTAGACAGTCGTTTTCGACCTTATTTCATTAAGCTTAGAACTGTCATTCAATAGGTTGAAACATTTCGCGTGTTGACGCGACTTACCGTGGCATTCCGCGGGATGCTACGTTACGTCCTGACATTCCACAAGATGCCACGGCACGCCGCGGCAATTATTTTAACAAAATACACAATCAATATTACATTACCACAGTTCTGAACTAAACGAGTGAGTGGCATGCCACAGGATCGTGTGGCATGCCGCAGGATTCTTCAGTATGCTGTGGGATGCCACAGGTTGATACAGTATGCCGAAATGCGCCGTGCCGCACCATACCATGCCGTGCCATGCCATGCCGTCAGTGGGCGGCCCTAATTCCATTAAGCCCGTTTCATCATAGGACCACAAGACGACGATGCGCCACCGGTAGGTACATGGTGGACATTCCACCCACACGCACAAAATGTTTTAGGAATTCCCTGGCAGAGTTTCCAGATAGCTACAACCTGGGAGTCTTTAACGGCCGGTCTCAATAACGTATCTACCTTTGACCAACTGTCAAATCAGCTACCAACAGTAGCTGAAACATTTGGTTACAGATAGATACGTGATTGAAACCGGCCATTAGTCAAGGGTGAATAGGTTACTTCTAGGCAAGCGTGCTCCATCTTCGACCACATCATCGCTTACTATCAGGTAAGATAGAGGTCAAACGCGTGCCCATCAATAGTAAAAACGAAAAAAAACATAGTAATGTTAATCTCAGAAATATTATATTGTTATCTTTCTTCTCTCCTACCTACGAAACTATAATTCATCTTACCTAGGTAGGCATTAAATCTTGCTAGACACAATAGCTCTTTAAGGCGTTTCCATAGCCAGTTGAGCTCATTCATTTTATTTTTTATGCAAAAGCTCTTTGCGCCCGAGATCGGTTTAGAAATCTTGCATTTTTATGCGAAATAGTTTAGACTTTATCCCGTACATCCTATATAACCCTTTTTTTTTTTAAGTATGGGAAATCATCAAATGATTTCTTCCGCTCTGGGTGGAGTGGAAGGGCGGGTCAGACTCTTACTAAATCCCATCCGTGTTCCTTCTAAACCCCTTTGCGTTCTAGCGCCGCGGTGACTCTTTCGAACAAATTCCGCAACCCTGGCAGGCTCTGGCCCTAGCGGGCCCCGTCTTCTATGCTGACATCTCTTTGAGGCGCGCGTGAAACACAACGCGCCATCGACCCGGGCCTGGTGGTGATCGGACAGCGAGCCACCCAACGCTCGCCGTCCGAACCTATATAACTTTCCTTATGAATTTGGCTATCATATATAAAAATAATCCAATCCAACTGGTAGTTCCTGAGATAAGCGCGTTCAAACAAACAAACTGTTCAACATTATTATATTAGTAATATTTAGATTTTTTTCCTCGACTTCGTCTCGGGCTACTCGTTTGTAAAAACCAACTTACCGCACTAGTACAACAGCTATGTGAAACTTTTGGAAGTTTGGTTGTTAAGTTATTTAATACAAGGTTAAAAAAGATTATTTAATTGGGTAAAATAATTATTTACCCTCGGTTTACTGAATCAAGAATTTTAAATTGAAAATTTGTCAAACTTTAAAAAATATCGTGGCGCTTCACTTGGCGTATTTGTCAATTTGTTCTCATCACTTGGTTAATAGAAAATATACACCCTAAAGTCATTTCGTTTTTTCCCGTTCCCGTAGGAATTTCAGGAAATCTTCTCTAAGTGCTCCCCTATACTACCTAAAGAACCTACATGCTAAATTTTAGCTTTCTACGACCAGTACTCTCGTTTTGCGTTGTCTGTCATTTACTCACTCAGTAACGGAAGAGTTTTATACATATTGTGTGTTTAATCTTCTATCCCGGAAAGATGGTAATGTTTAACAGTAAAAGTATTTAAAAAAATCCTCTACCTGCTTACGAATTACTGATAATTTAAGTAGTAGAAAAGAAAGGCGACTGTTATTGAATTCCTTAGATTGACGGAACAGTGAACGTAACTACCTCCGTATATTTGGAGAGATGCTCCTGGATGTGAATGTATGAAGACAAAAAGAGTAACTATGGAGTTTCTTGTCCGTTCTTCTCCATAAGAATCTACCTTTCGGAATGGACAGTAGAGTCACTTTATTGATGTAATATTATTATTTTACTGAACTGTAAATGATGACGTTTTGACTTTGACTTTGTACCTACGTCAGATTTATAATAGTAAAAGTTATAGTTGTGAAGCGACAGGAAGGTAATCCCACTTAGTTCATTTAAATGCATAATTGTTATTATTTATTCACTAATTAATAACGCAACACACCGACACTGCAAGTCTTTGTGACAAAAAAAAAACTCAATCGCAAAATATCCTGAAATGTTTTTGTGTGCGGAAAAAAACATGAAATCTGTTAGATCCTTTGGATTGGCAATATATTTTATTTCCATAATAACATGTTTGTATGTACCTACATTACTATCTTAAAATTATTTACATCTGCTAAACCTAAGTATGTACATATACAAAAACTAAATGAGTCTAAATTTTCCTTTAAGCCTAAAATCCGAAAACACTACTTGAAAGCTTGTCATTCTTAAATGTTCTTCGTCATGATTATTATGAATTCTCTTAATCGGTGTGATTATTATATGTCATATTTATTAGTTTATTATTTTAGCATATTTATATATTTTATTAGTATTATATATATTATCTGTATATTTAGGGAACAAATTTCCATTGTGAGACAACTACAATAAAAGGCTGTGCGCCCGAGAATCGGTCATTTGCTCGCTGGCTTTCGTAGGAACGGTAGTTGTCGACGCGATTTGTGAGTACTTGTTGTAATCATAATTTATGCAGGTAAAACTGTAAGTACGTGATAATTTTGTTTTTATAAGTGATTGGTGTTCTATTTTAGCCTTAAGGTTACGTTAAAATCCATTTAACGAGAGATTATTAATTAATAATTTATTTTTGTGATTAAATAATTAGTAAGGTGTAAGATAATTGTTTTTTTTTAATGATTTCTGCTCCTGAATCCTAAATGTATATTCTTTCCGAAACGTTAAAATTCAATGTTAAATCTTATAGAGAATGCCTTGATGCATTAAGTCCGCACATGTACCACTATTGTACATAAAGTTTAAATAAATAAATTAAAAAAAAAACATAATGCACTCAGGCGTCGAAGTATTCCTCCGCATCAAAGATCATCTTTACTTTTCATTTTACCATCATAGCGAATATGCAAAATATATTTGTCACCAAAACCTGTAAAGGATATTGCAAAAGCTTGGTACTAATCCATTTTTTTTTTTTTGAAAAATTAATATTGAAACTGAATTATTTATTAACTCTTTATAAGAATAATTCCAGGAACTGAGTTAATTGGAAATATTTCAAATTTCCACGAATTACAGTGACGATATTGTATTGTTTGTTTTAAGTTTTGTGTGTTGGTTATGGTAGCGGCATCAACGCTCCCACAAGAAAAAACTGAGGTATTGGAAATATTTCCTATTTCCACGAAATCTGATACAAACAATACAACATCGTCAGTGTACGATATTGTATTGTTTGTATCAGGTTCTGTGTGTGGTTAGCGGCATAAAATGCTCCCACAAAAAAAAAAAAGACTACTTATAAAGCATTTTTTTTTAATTTGAACATCTTTGGCAGTCAATAAGGATTGTCAGAAGCCAGAAAATCTGACACCAGTCCGTGTTTCTTGGCAAACGTGCACGTGGCTAAATATTAACAGCCACACGAGTCGATTTTCAAGGTGAAGCGACTCTTACCAAGGTCGGTCTGTGGATGGGTGACCATCTCAACATACCGAGACTCCTCCTTGCTTCGGAAAGTACGTTAAGCCGTGGGTTCCGGCTGTCATTTGTAGATCTTTAGCAGTCATTACGGATTGTCAGTAGCCAGAAAATCTGACTTGAAGAACCGGTGAACTAGTCTTGCCAAGAAGTACCATGTCACCTAGTTAATGGGTTGTGGAGGTCAGACAGGCAGTCGCTTCAAATAAAATACTGGTATTCACCTGAATCTGGTTTGACTGGAAGCAGACCCCAATATAGTTGGGGAAACGGCCAGGCTTAGTAGGGCCGCATTCACACGGGATCCGTCATTGAAGTATCGTCAAAAAACACGATACGTCATGACGAGTGGACGTTCACATTTGCATACGGAATCATATTTTTTCACGATTCGTCAAAATATCTGAATTGATATTCACATTCGTTTCATAATACAGAGTTCAGTCTTGGATGAACTACCTACTACTACCTATTACTACCTACTGAACTGTGCGGGCCCAGACGAGCGGGGCGGGATCTGTCACAAAATCTTCACGACTCATGTTTTTTGACAAACGTGATTTTTAAAAGACGATACGTGATTTATGATGTGACCGTATTTCTTCACGCTTCGTTACACGTGTGAACACGCTTTTAATAAGCATTGCCGCAGTCAAAAATAAAAACGAAAAAGACGATTGACGATGACGGTAGAAAACACTAATCCATAAATAAATGTCTTTATTAGATTGATTCAAATGAACCGACACTCGTCCATTGAAAGGTTCATTAAAAAAACAGCGTCAGACAGCATCATATTGTGAAGTATTAAAACGATCGAGATTCTGCTCCAAGAGAGAGACGAAGCTATACATAGCGTATAGCACTATCCCTTTTACATCGTCGGAATTGGATGGCATTAGCACGTCATAGCAGGGCACCAGTCTGTCTGACATATCGCTAAAACCACTCCGCTACTGAATGTCGAAGTTTGAAATGTCGACGTATGTTAGTTCTAAAGTACAGGATCTCGATGTACGCCAGTTCGAAAGTTCACTGGAGCGAAGTATGCAAGGCCGACGTATCGTTAGTTAGAAAGCATACGAGTGCGATCGCCAGTTCGAAATTACCCTGGTTAGGTTAGGTTAGAACTGTGACCAACTACGCGCGAGCCGAGCGAGCGAAGCGAGCGGTGCCTCGAAATTGGTCGCGAAATTTTTCTAAGTATTTTTTTCATAGTGCCCCCAAGACGACACTCTGACCTCCTGACGAATCTAATTAGGATAATCTAACTAACGATACGTCGGCCTTGCATACTTCGCTCCAGTGAACTTTCGAACTGGCGTACATTGAGATCCTGTACTTTAGAACTAACATACGTCGTGATGGTATATGTAGGTATATTTATCTCTTTCTTTTGGATGGGAAATCATCAAATGACTTTTTAACCTAAAACACAAAATGGCAGCCGTTAGGTACCTAAATAAACTCATTTTTTTCCATAGTCATGTCATGTCATATCAAAATAAAAGCCTCGAGGAGACAAAATATCTTAATAAGTAACCAACTAAAACGTATATTTAAGTGGATTGAGTTCAAAATCAAAGGCGTTTTTTGTTATCAGTCAACATTTAAAATCCCTCAAACAAACACGATTTGTAATATACGTGCCGTGCCTGCTTTAAGTTTTCACTAAGCTCACACTTTTCGTTTATTAGCAAAGATATTATGCACACCCTGCTTTTAAAGATAGGGTGCTCGCTACCGCTGCATCATGCAATTTTATTAAAATATGTTTTTGAAATGGTTTTTACGCTTCGAAGATTGGAGCAAAATAAAACGAACTTTGTATCTTAGGAGGACATATTTGCAAATCCGTTCTCAAAATCTTCTACATACAAGGTGTAACAGAATGAGCACAAATGCGTACGTATACGTAGGTACTACATATATATATGTACATATATAATAAAAGTACCGCTTCTTTCACAATACCCAATTTACTAAATCAAATACCTGTAGACATTAGAGACTCAATGAATAGTAAAAACATAAAACGCAAGCTGAAAGAACATTACATCAACTCGATTAAAACTTAACAGTTAATAGCGCGTTGATCAAATCTCAGGCCATGGCATGCTAGGACAGACCCCAGAGGTCTACTTGTGTGTTTTGTTTTTGTGAATGAAGACAAAAACAAAACTTAAAAAATAAAATAAAAATAATAAACTATTTTGGGGTCGGCTTCCAGTCAAACCGGATTCAGCTGAAAACTAAAATACTAGTAAATATTTTGCGTGGAGCATAGCCGCTCCATATCATTCATGGTTAAATGACTCAAATCTACTGTAAACCTGATTTTTTTACGCATTTTATAGATTGGTTCCATACTTAAGTTGTAAAATCAATTGGCGTACGTCAGTCTAGCGAGAATTCGAAAATGTTACAAGCACCAGTTTTTTTGGAGTTTCTATTTTAAACCCATATACTATTATTCATTTTAATTCAGTTCTAGTTGCTACCAGCCACATATTGTTATGAAGATCTTCGCTCCACTTAGCCGGAGAGCGTCCCATCACATGTTTTCCGATTTGCTGCTGTAAGTCGATAGAACAACACAGCTTTATAGAGGTATGCGGTACAGAGAGTAAAATCCCGCACACCTCCACTGCAAATGGGAGGATCCTCCGACCAGACGGTTGTTATGTCTGTTAGGCAGCTGCCCGATAGCTGATATTTGGTCTGTAGTATATGTTCAAATCGCACGGAAAAGTCTGCTTGCGCGATGCAGGATTTCGTTGTTAGTTCGTCGTAGATGGCGCTACGGTTATTTTTGTTGCCGTACAAATTTCGCTTCCTAGTTTTTCATGTGGTAGCATTGATGTCGCTAGAGCTTTATCATCATCTTGAAATCTGTACCTGTAAGGAAAGAGAAGACTAGGTATATTTATACTGCATTATTTCTGCCGTAGGACTTCCACTACTGGTCGTAGGCCTCCCCAGGAGTCGCCACATAGTCCATTCCTGTGCGTCTTGCATCCCCAGTGAATACCCGTGGTCTTCATCAGGTCATCGGTCCACAGGAAGCCTTCCAACGGCTCCAATGCTTTCTGCCGGTACGGTCGCCACTCCAAAACTTTTCGATCTCATCGACTGTCTGATCTGCGAGTGGCCTGCCTACTGCCAGTTAAGTTTGTAGGTAGTAACTTACAATCTTCATCCAAAAATCCACCTCTGTAATAATAATTCTAGACCAACCCTGTAACATAGTTATTTCCTAGCCGTCCACCGGATTATACCTAGGTACAACCCTACCACGGGTCGAGACTTTCTTTTTGGATGTTAAGGAAATTAAAATACTAAGCTCTTGAAATGGAAATCTGTTTTATGACCCAGTTTTTCAAATCTTATATTAAGGTTCGTGTTGAATTTATGAGTTTCTCGAATCTGACTTTAAATTCATTCTGTGTGGTCTTTTATTGAATGTTCAGTTTTCTACGTCCTATTATTTATTTACTACTTCTACTAGAAGCTTCACCCGCGTGAATGTTGGATATAAAATAGCTTATAATATAATAATATAATATAATAATTAATATAATATAATATAATAATATATAATATAATAATTTATTCAAAATAAAAACGTCTACTAAAATGTACATTTAGTCAGCAGTAATAATATTTTCCTTACAATAATAGTGCCTAAAAATAAACTAAACTAAGATATTTTTATTAAACATGCAATTAACGGTGGTTCGGAATTGCATTGTTAAACAGCGATCTGCCCGATCTAGGTTACTTTAAACCAGCGTGATTGAGTAACACATATCCATACATCCATTCATCCAGGTTTGCGGAATTAGTTCGAAAGAGTCACCGCGGCCCTGGAACGCAAAGGGCTTTAGAAGGAACACGGCTGGGTTTTAGTCAGTAAGAGTCTGACACGCCCTTCCGCTCCACCCAGAGCGGAAGAAGTCATTTGATGATTTCCCATCCTTAAAAAAAAAACATCCATTCATCCAAACTTTCGCGTAAGTAAGTAAGATAAATGTGATGTTTGGGTGTTTGTTTATCAAACACTAGCTTTTGCTCACGACTTCGTTCGCGCATATCCCGTTTTTCCCGTTCCCGTAGGAATATCTCGTTCTCGTATAGCTTATATCCTTTCTCATGAATGTGGCTATTATATTCAAAAATATTTTTAAATCCAACTGGAAGTTCCAGAGATTAGCTCGTTCAAACAAACAAACAAACTCTTCAGCTGTATTATATTTATCAAATATGTCTCAACGTCTGAACAGATTTAGGTGAAACTTGACACATCATTTCGGTTGTTCCAATGGAATAACTTCCAATTTTCGTGCACTGACATAAACTAGTCTATTTTCATGAAGTAGGTTAGAGGAAATAAGTATGTACCCATAGTCTTAAAAAGCTTGTTTGTAATAAAATAATCCGTAAATAGTACGTATATATGTATACGAATTCCTGTTCCTAGAAAAATCTTATCTTTTTATATTTCTTTAGGACCATATTCGAGGAAGTATTCTTATTTTGGTCACCAAGCAGCGTTGCGTAATGATTTAATAAGTGTGTTTTCTGGTGAAGTCAAATTACAGATACGTGACTCCTTTCAACTGTGCTTTGTGAGATGGCAACGTTTCTGCAAATGTTCTAGTCGATAATTATGTAGGTACGTACGTGTATGTACTATACTCGTATTATTATTGGTTACTATCCGAACGACATCACAACGTTATCAAAAACGAACGTTTTAAATAACTGACACTGAACGATAGTACAACTTACGTCCAGTTCTAAGCGATAGTTCAGCTCACGTCCAGTGCTAAGCGAAAGTACAGCGTACGTTCAGTACTTTGACACTTCATTTGATAAGTTTTTGATTGATTGTCGCTAAGATTATATTACGACTTGAATAGTACTTCGAGAGATTAATTCCAATGTACAAACAATTCTGCCTCTTTTGATATTTAAAGTTTAGGCCGTATTAATAAAGTTCCTAATATCGAACATCCTACTCTTATTAAACAGTACCTACATATCAAAGTAAATATAGTTAACTGAGCCACATGGAACACTACCTTTGCCAGCGGCTTCGCGCGTGGGAATGTCGGAAATGATCCCAAGGGTATAAACTCCCGGGTTAAAAAGTATATGGCTATGTGTTGTTCCAGATCATCTATCTTTATATTAAATTTATTCCAGAATTGTTTAGTCGTTCCAGCGTGATTGAGTATCAAACATACATAAACATTCATCCATCCATCCTAATTTTCGCGTTTACAATAGTTTATTATAAGACTAGCTTCCGCCCGCGGCTTTGCTCGGATGAAAATGCATAAAAAGTAGCCTATGTGTTAATCACGGATATACATTATATTTGTGCCAAATTTCATCCAAATCCATTCAGCTATTTTTGCCTGATTGTTACACAAACATACAAACTTTCACATTTATAATATTAGCTAGATTCGACAAAGCAAATATCAATCGAAAATCAATAGTAATGCTTGTACTGTAAAGTGTAGGACTCCCACAGGAAATAAGGCGAGGACTCACAGGCCGGTAGATAGCGGCATCATCGGGTAATGTGCAACTTGCTTTAATTGTGGACTTGCATGTGGGCGTTTGGTGTGTGGATGGAGAAAGTTAGGAGGTAGTTAGTCATTCATTTATTGAATTGGATCTGTCGGTCGATTCTGTTAACATGTCGAAGTGAAAGCTTGGGTGAAGCGATCACGAGGTGAGCTGTCAATCTATACGATCAAGATGTCACGTGATCATGTAGTAAGCTGTCATTCCAACTTGATTATATGGATTGACAGCTCACCTCGTGATCACTTCACTCAAGCCTTCACTTCGACATATTTACAGAATCGACCGGTTTGTAAAACAGTCTGAAGCGAGCGACTAAATAAAATACTGGTAGATCTTCAAGGTTAAGCGAGATATTGTCGAGGTCGATCTGTGGATGGGTGACTATCTTAACATACCGAGAATCCTTGTTAAAAGCACGTTAAGTCGTGGGTCCCTGCTGTCATTTGACAGTTAGGTATGGATTGTCTGAAGCCAGAAAATATTAGATTTGGTGTTATCCAAGTATTGGGTGTGGCGATCAGATAGACAGTAGTTCCATATACTAGTATTCAGCTAAATCCGGTTTGACTGGGAGTCGACCCCAATATACTTGGAAATGGCTAGGCAGATGGTGGTCAAACTTGTTTACTGAACCATCTGGAACATTCGACAAAACGAATTTCAATTTTCTTATCTAGACATCCTAAGAATAGAGGAGCTCGTGGCTAAATAATAACAGCCGCACGGGTCGATCTTCAAGGTTAAGCAACGCTTGCCGAGGTTGGTACGTAAATCGGTGACCATCTTAACATACCGAGACTCCTCCGTGCCTCGGAAAGCACGTTAAGCCAATGGTCCCGGCTGTCATTTGTAGATCTTTGGCAGTCTTTACAGATAGTCAGAAGCCAGAAAATCTGATACCACTCTTACCAAGGAGTACCGTGTTCCCCAGTTAATGGGTTGTGGAGGTCTGGTAGGCAGGCGCTCCGCGTAAAATACTGGTATTCAGCTGAATCCGGTTTGACTGGAAGCCGACCCCAATAAAGTTGGAAAAGGCTAGGCAGATGATGACCAAACTTGTTTACTGAACCATCTGGAACATTTGACAAAACGAATATCTATCGAAAATCAATAGTAATGCTTTGTACGATAGAGTGTAGGACGGGCTCCCACAGGAAATAAGGCGAGGACATACAGGCTGGTAGATAGTGACGTCATCGGGTAATGTGAACCTAGCTTTTGTTGCGTGTGTGTTTGTGTGTGTGGAGTGGTAGAAGAAAGTTCGATTGATACTTCATTTATTGAAGTGTAGGTGTTTGTATAATGGGTTGCGGTATTTGTTCGAAAGAGTCACCGCGGCCCTCGACGTAAAGGGCTTTAGAAGGAACATGGATGGGTTTTAGTCAGTAAGAGTCTGACACGCCCTCCCACTCCATCCAGAGCGGAAGAAGTCATTTGATGATTTACCATCCTTAAAAAAAAAAAATGGAGTAAAATGAATGTTGAAAGGTGACGACTCATTCTTATCCCAAACCATCGCGCAGTTGCTCCCTTTTCTATGGGCGATCTTGGACTGTACACCCTGTTCCACAGACATACCTCGATACTTTTACTTAGTTTGAACCTGATTTTTACTCACAATGATGCACCGCTCGCGCTGGTGCTTTTAAGGGAATAAAATTTAATTTTTATTATATTCCCGATAGAGCACCAAGCAAAAATATTGATTAGTGCTCTAACGGCAAACAACTTAGTACTAAATGAAAAAAAAACCAAATGTATTAAATTTACTATACCAAATGTTAGAAGCAACGAATGTGACATCGTATTGAATGGACAAAAACTGGAATTTATTGATCAGACGGTTTTCCTGGGAATCACTTTAGACGAGAAATTGCAATGGGGACCTCACATAACATCTCTTGCGGGGCGGCTAAGCTCAGCCGCTTATGCTGTTAGAAAGATAAGACAGTTAACAGATGTAGAAACAGCGCGCTTGGTCTATTTTAGTAACTTTCACAGCATTATGTCGTACGGTATTTTGCTGTGGGGTCGTGCTGCTTACTAGCAAACTTAATTTTATCTCTGCTGATATTGCTTTGTTGTACCTATTAGTATATAAGTGTGTGCTGTATATTAGTGTAATGTTGGATGCGTTGTGCTCACATAATATAATCAATTGATCAATGTACCTATGTATACAAAATATTGTAAAACTTACATTTGAAAAAAATAACTATGGAGTTTCTTGCCCGTTCTTCTCCATAAGAATCTACTTTTCGCAAATGGACAACTCACTGAGTCACTTATATTTTAATTTTAAACTGTAAATTTGACGTTCAAAAGTGCCTTTTAATGGTCTAATTGAAATAAATGAATTGACTTTGACTTTGACTTTGAATGGGAATAGTTTTGGTGCTCTTAGAATCGGTGCTCTAACGGGAATACTCCATTTTATTTATTTTGAACACAATCGAAACCTTCTTGTCATAACCGAATCGATCCGCAACCTCTCGAGAGTAACTGATTGAAAGGTTCGGGTGAATTCGTTATGGACGAGCAATAAAGTTACAATCATTCTCTTTAGTAAACCTGTCATCCCACCGGCCCCCTTCTATCATCGGACATCTACACGCACTGCAAGTTACCATCCCTGCCTTGTTGCTATTCCACCAATTCGCACTAAATGTTCGAAACGTCTTTTATATTGCGCACAGCAAAGGAGTGGAACTCTCTACCTGCGTCTGTGTTTCCGAACGCATACAACCCTAATGTCTTCAAAATTAGAGTGAACAGGCTTCTTCTGGGTAAGCTTGCTCCATCGTCGACTTTGTCTCTGTCATCTATGACCTAGACTAGAGTCAAGAGCAAACCCATATCAAATAACAAAAAAAACCTGTAAAAAACTGTTTTTCGTATTAAGTAGGTACATACCTATGCAGCTATCTACTTCTTTGTTCCAATAATATTTTCCTACCTACCCACCTAAGTACCTACAAACCAACATGAAAAAAAAAAGTTCAGAAAAAATCACAGTGAAATTCCGTAAAATAATTGCGAAATATAATTTGTGCCTGTGTTCCATACATAATAAACGTTACAACGTTTGTTGAGCATACGTCAGGCCACGACAGGACACGTCAGGACGCGTCAGGCACATTAGATAATGTCAGTTATACGTGTCATATTGTCAGCATATATTCGCTTGTTTTGTACGTTATCCGAGATTTTTGCTGTCCGTAGCTACCTGTAGTTTGACAACAAAATTGTTTGCACGGATGATTTTATTAAGTGTCTAAATACAAATGTTCATAGTTTTATCTTCAATAATGACGAACTTCCATACACACTTCCACCCCCTTTTCACCCCTTTAAAGGATGTTTTCTGGAATAATAACCTATCCTATGTCTATTTTTCCGGGATTCAAACTATCTCTATTCCAAATTTCATCTCAATCGGTTCAGCAGTTTAAGCATGAAGAGGTAACAGACAGACAGACACACTTTCGCATTAATAATATTAATAAAAGTATGGATTCAGTGCTAGCCTAGTGCATAGCCTTAGTCACTCTAGGCAGATCCTCGCTCCACCTAGCTTGGTTTACGTTCTCTGATTGCCCAAACCGTTATTAGTTCTACGGCTAACATGGCTGACCAGCTGTTGCCACTTCAGCTTGCTTATTCAGTGAGCTTTATCGACCGCTTTGATTCTCTGCCGAATAACCTCGTACCGAATTCGATTCTCACAGAGACACTCCAAGCTTTGCCCTTTCTAGACCTCGCTGGGTTATATTTCAACGATAAAGGGATATGCATCCAAAGCATTATTACTGGCTCAAATTGTATAAAAACTGGCCAAGGGCGAGTCGGATTCTCACACGAAGGATTCCGCCCCATAAACCGAAAAAAAAACACGTTTGTTGTATGGGAGTTCGACTTTAATATTAATTTTATTCTGTTTTTAGTCATTATAGCGGCAACAGAAATACATCATCTGTGAAAATTTCAACTGTCTAGCTATCACGGTTCATGAGATACAGCTTGGTGACAGACAGACAGACGGACATTGGAGTCTTAGTAATAGGGTCCTGTTTTTACCCTTTGGGTACGAACCCCTGAAAACAGACAACCTGTCCACACACTGTGGTTATCAAACAAATAAAATAAAACCTACGAATAAAATATTACACGTCAATAGACGCCGAAAACCCTAAGCCTACAATATGATCTAGATTGAAACTTGAATACCTAGACTTCTCTAGAAGGTACCTGTGACCTTGATGTTGTATAAGGTCAGGTCAGAAGGTCGAAACAAAAAGAATTTCGTCTCGAAACTATGGGCATTACAAATCGTCGAAAAAAAAATGGAAGAGTAGCTCGTCTCTTCTATATGCCCAGATAGTACCTACATTTTTTTTGCGATCATCCAGCCTCAATCTCGCCTGATGGAAAACGATGCTCGTGCCCGGATGATACTTCACCTATGAGCCTTTTTGCGTCCCAGTGAGTAAATCTATAAAACCGTCATCAAGGTAGAGGAGAGCGAGGCTTATCGTGCCGCGGGGAAATTGATCCGATTGAAATAGGCTTTATGAATAAAAAAGATAGACATATCAAGTAAATTCGTCATAAAACGGAACGCTACAGCGCACCGATGGCAACTATCTTAGTTTGGCCAGTAACGTCCGGTACATTGTTAAATTACATCGGAACAACTTGCCCGCGGCACGTTTAGCCCCGCTCTCTCCTATGTGCAAATGCAATAATTACTTACCTATCCACTTACATCAATAATTTGAATAACTAAACAGCTATATTGTCGGAAGTAAATATAAAAATCATGTGCAAAGAAAGACCTTCATGAAAATACAGTTGCTCCTAAGCTATATGACGAGTTACCCATCTTTGGGTCCAGGTTAAATGTAGCTGCATCAGGAGAGGAACTCCATATATCTTAATAAATTCTTCTTAGATCATGGCATGCGTATGACGCGCTTCGAATCAGAAAGTATTACATCTTATGTATTATGGATGTCGCTCACGGTTCGAGGGTAAGCAGAGTTTTAAGTGATGCCAATTTATCTAATGATGGATGGAAAGTTATTAAGAGGGTTAATTTAAACGAAAGGCGTGCCTTATTGTTGATTCTTCTTTTTTAAAGGATGGGAAATGGAGAAGCGGAAGGGTGTATCAGACTCTTTTTGATCCAGCCATGTTCCAATTTTCATATATTATTATTGTCTCTACAACGTTACGCTTGCATTTCCCGAAGGGTCGGGCAGAGGTGTACCCTGTCAGGGTTGCGAAATCCTACCAGGGTTGCGGAATCCTGCCAGAGTTGCGGAATTTGTTCGCAAGAATCACCGCGATCCTGGAACTGGGTTTAAGTCTGTAACTGAGTCTGACACTCTTTTTCGCTCCACCCTGAGCGAAAAACATCATTTATCACAAAAAAAAGAGTTGTTTATCTAATAAGGTAATCCCATATTCTCTCAATAATGTTTCAATCCCATGAAATAGAGCCAGTGGCCATTATTAACCAGACATAAATCCCGACTTCAGGTTTACCATCATCATCATCTACAGCCCGACTTCGAACTCTGCTAGGCATATACCTCTGATGCCCTGTGCCAATCCATATGTTCCTGTACCACCCTCATCCAGGGTCTACCCACAATGGCAACAATATCACCTGCCCACCTCGCTGCTGAACGGCTCGAATCCAGGTTCCTTCTAAGATATTATTCCAAATAAAAAAACTGGGTATCGAAGCCCAACAAAAGCACCTGTGACCAACGAGGCAGCAATTTACTTCACTATCGTAATTATAATCTACCGACTTCAATTGAACTAGACTAACAAGTTATATCAGCCTAAACTAATTTCATACTGAAATAGCCTGTCCCCACGACTTTGCTCCTTTGGTTTATTATAGAGGAACCGAGAATTTGATCCAGAATGAAAGTAGCCTTAAGCACTCGGCTAACCAGTGCAACTGCCTAGCGTGGAGTCTTGGGTCCCAGGTCGGGCAAAAAGAGTCATTGGGCTTTTTCAATAGGAATTTCTCAGTGACAGCCCGGAGTTTGGAAGTTTGTGGTGTGACACCCCCGTGCCTCGGAAAGCACGTTAAACCATTGGTACTACGCTAGATCTCTCTCCGGTCGTGTTTGGTTGCCGTCCCATCGAAATATGAGAGTGATGGAAGACGGAGTGCAACTGTGTTTGCGCACACACTTGTGCACTATAATATGTCCCGCGCCGATGGCTAGTCTCGGTTGAGAGTGGCCGCCATGCCCGAAATCGGTCAGGAGGACTATGTAGTGTAGCATTAAATTAGTTATCACCACAGTTAATCGGAATATGGACAGTGTTTCCAGATATTACCTTTAACAATGTTTTATTTATAGTTGAACTAGCTTTTGCCGCGACTTCGTACGTGCATTTCCCGTTTTTTCCCGTTCCCGTAAGAAATTCACTTTTAAAGAAGGGGGATATCACCAAATGACTTCTTCCGCTCTGGGTGGCGCTTCTTCCACTTATAGGCGTGTCAGACTCTTAGTGACTAAAACCCATCGGTATTCTTTCGCAAGTCCTTTGGCTTACAGGGCCGCGGTGACTCTTTCGAACAAATTCCGCAACCCTGGTAGGCTCTGGCCCTAACGGGCCTCGTCTTCTATGCTGACATCTATTTGAGGCGCGCGTGGAATACACTGCGCCATCGAGCCGGGCCTGGTCAGCCATCGAACGCTCGCCATCCGCAGGCCCGCGCCTACGGTGGCCAGATATCGCCCTGCGACTCCCGACGCCCGGGGCATCTTATTCTGTTGCGGCGGTTGGGGTTGCACAGCCGAAACTACTAGTCGTAGAAAGCTAAAATTTGGCATGTAGATTCCTTGTGGAGTGTAAGGGAGAGAGGATTTCCCGAAAATCTTACGGGAATAAGAAAAAACCGGGATATGCGCGTACGAAGCCGTGGGCAAAAGTTAGTTAAGTATATAAATAGAATACTATTTTTTTTACTCCGCACCTTACCCACATTCTAGCTGTAGGTGTCAAGCTTCTGCCAGGGTTGCGAAATTTGTTCCAAAGTGTCACCGCGGCCCTGGAACGCAAAGGGCTTTGGAAGGAACACGGATGGGTTTTAGTCAGTAGGAGTCTGACACACCCTTCCGCTCCACCCAGAACGGAAAAAGTTTTTGATTTCCCATCAATAAAAAAAAAAGTGTCATGCCCATTTTAACATCGAATTATTACAAACAAACAAACAAACAACATTTCCTCATAAAATATAAGTTTAGTTTTAGTCTAAAAGTAATTTCAATTCTCAGAAACAAAACGAATCCGATCACATTACGAATTAAGGTCTTAAACAAAATTGGAGTGGGCTGCTTAAGTCAAAAGATTTGAAACAGCTTGTCGTTTGTATCCCTTGGGTGGTGAATTTGAGTGGTGGGAGGAATGACCTTGGTTTGGTAGACTGAGATTAATGTTATTCAGTATTCAGAATATTTTTGATCAGGTTTTTTAAGGGGGGAGAACTAATAAAAGGAAACCTTTTAGTTTCAATGTGGATGGCAATGAGAGATGGGGAAGATAAAGCAACTACGGATGGTGTGTGTAAGATGATATGGGTTTAAAAGTGGTGGTTCCCGAGATTCCGACTAATAGAGAAATATGGACCTTAAATATTGCTTTTGCCCGCGACTTCGTACGCATATATCCCGTTCCCGTAGGAATTTCGGAAAATGGTGGTTCGTGGTGGTTTTGGTATGCATGCTTGTCGTAAATAAACTCTTTTTCTTTTGTTTTTGAAATACTCTCTTAGTGTTCTTCTACACTCCCTAAGGAACCCACATGCCAAATTTCTACGATCAGTAGTTTCGGCTGTGCGTTGTCTGTCAGTAACTCAGTCACTCAGTAACGAGAGATAAGGGCAAGATAAAGATGATATTGTGAAATGAAATTGGACCGTTACGCAATAGTATCCATAAGGCGCCTGAAGAGGGACGGTGCCGAGCCCGACCTAGGAAGGGGTAGGTGAGGACCCAGATGCCTACTGAATAGAATAGAATAGAATAGAAAACATTTATTCGATACAGACACAAAACAACACCAACAAAACACAAAGTAAAAAAGAGAACAATCATAAGACATAACAATTATCTAGCAAGCCGCTAGCTGAGCGTGCCCATACCCATACTGCAAGGACTGGTTGGAGGTAGCTTGAGAAAAGAATACTTGGAAGGATTTTGTTTTGTATGAATAAAAATTAAATTAAAAAAGAGAAATAAAAAAATCCTCAATGCCAAAATAGTTACTTTCTCTCTTCTTATTATTTAAAGGAATCAACGGAACCCTATTACTAAGCCTCCGCTGTCCGTCCGTCTGTCCGTCTGTCTGTCAGCGAGTAATAGGTAGATAGGTGAAATTTTCAGAGTGTTTATTTCTATTGCCGCAATGACAACAAATAATAAAACTACAATCAAATTAAAAATTAAAGTGGTCTCCTAAACAAGAAACACATTTTTTTTTCGGTTTATGGTACGGAACCCTTCGTGTGAGAATCCAACTCGCACTTGGCCTATTACTACTACTACTTATTTTTTTAATTATTAGTTAATTTATTTGCTTAATTGTGGAACCCTAAAATTTCTAATCAAGCTTCCATAGACAAACATAATAACGAATCCAATTATATGCCAGCTATTAGACATTACACAGCTGTTGCAAACTTGCGAAACTAAATCTCATTAGCGCCAAGATATAATTAAAGTCTAGAAAATTAAACTTAGATCCTGAAGGTAAAATACTTTTGGAGGTCTTCGATGAAAAGTAATTAGATGATTCAACTTATTTATTTTTATTTATTTATTTTGACTGGCCTGTTGGTCGAGTGGTTAGTGACCCTGACTGCTAAACCGGAGGTCGTGGGTTCGATTCCCACCCAGGACAAATCTTTGTGTGATGAGCATGATCATTTGTTCTGTGTCTGGGTGTAATTTGTCTATAATATGTATGTATTTAGAAATATATAAGTATGTTTATCAGTTGTCTGGTTGCCATAGCACAGGCTCTGCCTAGTTTGGGATCAGATGACCGTGTGTGAGTTGTCCCAAGATATTATTATTATTATTATTTACTATTAAATAGAACGGCCGAATCACTACTAATAATACTATTAAAACCACAATACTATATAATTTACCAGCTGTTGCCCGCGACTTCGTACGCCCATATCCCGTATTTTTTCTGTTTCCGTAGGAATTTCCCGTATAGCCTATAGCCCTATTTCCCGTATAGCATTCCTCATGAATGTGGCTATCATACACAAAAAGAATTTTCAAAATTGGTTCAGTAGTTCCAGAGATTACCCCCTAAATACAAGCTTACAAACTTTACCTCTTTATTATATTAGTATAGATTTAACAAAGTCATGCTTAAAAAATAAGTTTTTAAGTTAATAATGTCGCATTCGAATGGTGAAAGAATTTTTAAAATCTTTCCTGTTTATAATATTAGTTTAGAAAAGTATAAGTTCAAGAATGGCACCATCCCATCACTTCCCGTGGGTGTCGTAAGTGGCGACTAAGGGACTCAACAGAGAATGGGCAGCAGCATTCTATGTGCATTGCAACAGCTACACTGCGATCATCAACCCGCCTGCCAAGCGTTGCGATTATGGCAACCCCCCACCCTTTGGGGGAGGCCTATGTCCAGCAGTGTACGTCTTTCGGCTGACATGATGATAATGAGATAAGTACTCATCGAAATCAGTCTTGTAGCCAAGCTTTGCATCTTCACCATCAATCTTCCATAGACCTTCCTAATTGTCGTCACATCAACCTGTCCTGTGCGTCCCGCATCCATCGGCATCGGCGTAGCTGTATAGTCCGAGAATAGTAAATTTTAGCAAAAAAAATAAAAAACATTACAATCAATTATTTTCTGCCTCCCTTACAAACATACTTAAGTTCGTAGCAAAATCTAAAACGGGCTGTCTCTTATCACTTTTATCCCGTTTAGTTAATTAACCTTTTCAAATAATGCCTATTAAATAGGTAATTTGTCTTCAGGAGAGACAGTGCACGAGAAGACAAATAACGTTGTCATTAGAACCATTTCATTCTGAATGAACTCATCAGTTCCAATCTGCCCCCTGACGTGACAATGTCATTAAGATTTCGTTGTAAGAGAGAGATGGAGCTATACTGAATGAATAGCACCATCCCTTTTTTCACTAGAGAATCATGATGGCATTAGCACGTCATAGTATGGAGGCCCTGTTTATACACGTCGTTGAGTTATCATAATCATCATCATGGACCTCCACAAGTGTCGTCACATCAACCGGTCCTATGCGTCTCGCATCCAGCGGTTTCCTACGGTTGTCAACAGATCATTAAGCAACTAAGTCTATACTCAAACAAGAAGAAAAAAAAATCAAAAGCTCTACTTCTACTTGGCGCAGATTCCCTTCAAAACATCAGCATGAACTAGGCAGTCATTGCCAAGTAAAACATACAAACCGTTCTAATAAAATTCAATACATACCGTTAAAGGTGCGAAGAAAAAAAATGGAAGGAGAAATACTGGTAAATCATGGAAGATATTAGCTATAAATCAGCGATTATCCTTTGCCCCGGGGAAGGTGAGCTCAACGTTGGGCCACGAAAGATTAGGAAATGGGGTGTCGATTCTTGCTTGAGCATTTGGGTGGAACATTGTTTTGATTTATGTTGATTGTTAAATGTTTAGAGCGTTTTTCAGTAAGTGAACTTATTAGGGTTCTTAGGTCATTGATCAGTAAATAACATATATTTATTATTAAATATGTAGTTGCCGCCCGCGGCTCCGCCCGCGTGATTGTCGAAAATTATCCCAAGGGAACATAATCCCGGGATAAATCATCTTATGTGTTATTCCAGACTATAATCTACCACTCTGCCAAATTTCATCTAAATCCATTCAGTAGTTTTTGCGTTAAACATCCATCCATCCAACCATACTTACAAACTTTCGCGTTTATAATATTAGTAAGGATTAATTTATCTTTATTTCAGACATGCGTCCATATTTTTACAAAGATAGCGTTAGTAGGGTTGTTAGTAGTACACACAAAAATAAAAATAACAAGGTGTTAGTATTTTTTTTAGTAAACAAAAACAAGTTAAACACTAAAACTATTTCCTATTTTTGTGCAGGTGTACACTTGTCCAGTACACAGTAAACGGACTGTTTATTTGGCACGCTAACGTTCTGAGGACAGTGTTGGTGCACTTCAACGTGTGAGTCATGTTCTGAGTAGGGGCACCGCACTCATACTGTGTATCCGACGGATCTATAAAACCCCTTTTCATTTTTGACCATGCTCCCTCACTATTTCCAATCACTGCAACTCCTGAGAGCCAAAGTCAAAGTCAAAGTCAAAACGTTTATTTCAATTAGGCCATTAAACGGCGCTTTTGAACGTCATCATTTACAGTTCAGTAAAATAATAATATTACATTAATAAAGTGACTCTACTGTCCATTCGGAAAGGTAGATTCTTATGGAGAAGAACGGACAAGAAAGTCCATAGTTACTCTTTTCAAATAATGGTTATACAAAATTTGGTATACAAAAATTTATTTAATATTATGTGAGGACGATGCACCCAAAGTATGCTACTTATAGGAACAAAGTATTACCAGCACAGGTAAACTTATTCATTTTCTAAAGAAATTTAGGTAATAAAGTACTCACATATTTACAAATATTGGAACCAAGAATTAAGCAGTGTGTGAGTTAACAGAAAAATAAAATAAAAACACACAGCCAGAATTCTGAATTAATTTCTGATTTAAACTATCGCTCAATGTCAAATTTATCACAAAAAATGCAATGTTCTTGTGACATTGGTTACGGGATCAAATTCCCGGGAAAAACCTGGAACAAAATAATCTAACTCGCTGGTGACCTATCCCCACACAGACATTAACGTTTTGTATGTCGGTCGCATACGAATCACATAGAACAACAGATAAGCCTTGTAAATATACGTGTTGACTAGCTCCCTGCCTATATAAATATATATGTATTATAGTCGGGGAGCTGTAAAAACTTTGCTAACGGCGTGCTAACGTCTTTATGGTGATAGCCCTTCCCTTCGTGTTTATTTTCATGGGTATTATGTATAACACTGTTATTTCCTTGTGTTTAAGTTATTGTGAGCTGGGTAAAGTTTTAGTAGTTTAGTGGCAGGCGTGAATTATTTCGTATTTATTTTTTTTCAAAAGAAGAGGTTGGTTTCATTTATTTTATTACTACTTGTGTACTTTTTAAAAAGTCGTGTGAGGGAAATTAAATTTTGAAGTGAAAACTTCTTTAGGCCAGTTGAGCACTGTTTGGGTGAACAATAACCTCCTCCTTTTTTTGAAGTCGGTTAAAAATCATGGAGCTCGTGTCAGTACCGAACGCTTTCCATGAGCTACATGTATACTGTGTATATATGTGTACTTTTTGGGTGAACACAAATCATGGAACTCGCGTCATCGTCACCGAACGCTTTCCAAATTAAAAAATAATAATCTAATAGCTCGACAATACAATTCACAAGTTACTTATTTTTCACTTCTAACGGCAGTCCCCAAAGAATGCCCCGCATGTTTTTTTTTCACAAAATTCATGAAGGATCAAGCTCTCACTTGCAAGAAATATTTCCAAATGTTGTTAGTTAAATATTTTTTCTAGTCTTCTGCAAGCAAATCAATAAGAAGGAAAAGATATTGGACTTCTTTGTAAAAACTTCCTCAATATCTAGATTTGAATAAGATGGATACCGCGCATTTAATATCAGATTATTTGCTCTATTTTCCAAAGCCATAACGCTCAAATAACATAAAATTTACTTCATCTAACAACATTTTACATAATTTTCACTTAACATAACGTTTGGTTTGTATAACAACATGTTATAACAACACTTTGTCTAATTTTCGTTTAATGTTTATTAAGTGGAACGTTCTTTTGATCTAAGTATCATTTTATATAACAAACATTTGATCTGACCACAGAAAAAAAAGCGAGCGATGCCTGCTCGGCAACTTAGGCACCACGACACGGATAGGTTAGGTTTGAATGGGGTAACGGGAGCTAGAGTGAGCGAGCAAAGCGAGCAATTTAGTTTCCGTGATCCCATTCATGTTAGGGTCCTTTATACCCTGCATACAGAAATAGAAGCCCCACGCAGCGGGGCTCTGTGGACTTTTCTTGGCCGCGACCGTAATTTAAGTCGAATTTAGATTCGATAAAATTAAATTAAGTGATGATTAGACCAAAGAAATCTTGTACAATATGAACATTTTAACTTTTAATCATTGGGTCACTAATCGTCGTTTAATCACTGAAGCTTACATCGAAATTATATCTCATGAAAGTATACCATAAGGTGTTATAACAATCATCAATCATTTATAATAATGAAAATAAAATAATTCGAAATTATATCATTCACTGTTATACTAAAAATAGTTATACCAAACATTACGTACCCGAATTAAATATCTGAAATAAAAGAATAAACTTGGGAAATAAATTATTATTATAATATACTTTATTGTACACCTCATTACAAACATAGTAAAAACGTTTAAAAAAAACAAGTGTACAATGGGCGGTCTTATCGCACAGGGCAATCTCTTACAGACAACCTTTGGATGGACTGAACGAAAGAAGTTAGATTTAGGGCAGTCAGTGTACAAACATCATAAACAATATAAATTAGACATAATAATATAAAATACACACAATACTAAATAATATACTAATAAATATCAAATATATAAATGGGAAAGGAGAAGAAAAATTATAGTGAGAGGTAATGCTCCTTCACCAATTTTTTAAACGTTGATAGCGTTTGTGCACGCCTCACATCTATGGGTAATGCATTCCACAAACGAGCAGCTTGAATAGTGAAAGATTTGTTAAAGAAGGATGTGGAGTGCATACGAATACTTAATTGAAGATTTTCCGATGATCTCAAGGACCTAGAGTGTGTGTCACAGAGAAACTGAAACCGGTCTTTAAGATAAAAAGGAGTAGAAGGGTTAAAAAGTACATTGTAAAGAAGAGAAAGTATGTGGGCATTCCGGCGAAGGCGAATAGGAAGCCATTTGAGCTTAGTACGAAATTCGGAAACGTGGTCATACTTGCGTAAGCCAAATATGAACCTGATACACAGATTTTGGAGTCGCTCAAGCTTGTCGAATTGGTCTTGGGTGAGATCAAGATAGCTGGCGTCAGCATAGTCCAAGAGTGGAAGAAGAAGAGATTGTGTTATGGCAATTTTAGTGGTGATGGGAAGAAAATTCCGAAGGCGTCTCAAGGAGCCCGCCGAAGCGAACAGTTTACGACTGACCTCCTGCAGTTGTTTAGTCCAGGAAAGAGTTCTGTCGATATAAATCCCCAAGTTCTTCACAGTGTGAGTTATAGGAATTAAAGTGTTATTGAAAGAAACCTGAGGAAGTGTATAAATGTTATATGTATAAACATAATATAGGGCTTTATTTTAAATAAATTAAATCATTTCATTACTACTATTAAATACTGATTTGTTGAGCAGATTCTAGATGAAAACTCGAATTTATAAATCTGCTCTGCTGGTACTCATTACAGCTAGGTTTTTTTAAACAAGGCTCAATAAAATTAGTTTCACAAATAAATGTGATAACTAACTACAAATTTT
Source organism: Mamestra configurata (assembly GCA_002192655.3). Classification (NCBI taxonomy): domain Eukaryota; kingdom Metazoa; phylum Arthropoda; class Insecta; order Lepidoptera; family Noctuidae; genus Mamestra; species Mamestra configurata. The sequence goes on along the minus strand of NDFZ01005062.1, from coordinate 56,006 downwards.
GCTTGAGGAATTCTATATTTTATTAAAGTATTGACGTTTACTTTACAATCACTCAGGTTCACAATATTATTGTTTGAACAATTCCAAGAAAGCCTAAAATAAACAGCCAGTACTCAATATTACTTAATTATTCATTAAAATGAAACTATCAATGTCACAAAATTGAAAGGTTTTCATTAGAATAATATATTATACCTACAGATGCCTAAATAAATTCGATGTTTTCGAAAAGTAAATACAAATAAAATATTTAGATAGACAGTCTTTAAATATACAAAAGCCAATCTAATCCTGACTTTGACACAAAACATTAAAACGAACAATTGTGTTGTAGCTCAGATTCGTAAATCTGACATTCTGCAAAATGTCTATTATTAAAATATTTAGCCCAAACTGTCCCCAGTTCGATCCAGCCCGTCCCTAGCTGTCCTCCCCCCAACGAGGCCCGTACCCCACAGGGGGTGCCCTTAGCGTGTAGTCGCTTAGTTTGTAAGTTTTTTATAAGCCCTGGCTGGAGGCTTTAATATTATATTAAGGCCACCACAGGCAAGCCCGGTTAAGCAGTCGACAACCTTATAGGTTGAACTGCGAGAAGCCACTCATAAAAAAAAACCAAACTGTCCCACAGCTGGCAAAGGCCTCCTTCTATTCCTTTTACAGTTCCCGGCTTTGTGCCACTTCTTGCCAATTTCGAAGGAAGACATTTAAATAGTCCCGCCATCCTTCGTAGTCTGCCATTGTCAAAAGGTGTTGATATTTTTTTAACTTTGATCAAAATACAAATTTCCAATATATTATTATCATTCCAAATAATTCCTACGAAAGCCTATTATTTTCAATAATCTTTTGTTTTGTCTTGTCTTGAGTCACTAAAGCGTAAGACGAGAATGCACCATATGACAGACCACGATTCTCTTACATACTATTGTAAATTCTTACCTCCACCGTCTTAGAGAGGATTAAGACTGTTCCTAGATCTACATAGGTATCTTTAGATTGTCGAATGCAGTTGAGTGCCATTCTAAGTGTGCGTCAAACAAAGTGGTTTGGTATCCCCCCAAGCCTCCTTGTTTTATACGGATAGCTGTAGTCATTATGTCAACTGCATATGCGTCCTTAATAACCAGTTGACTTTGGCACTGCTTTTATTCTGTACTTTTTTCATGTGCGTTTGCTTCAATAGCCTATTCTTCAGAAACTGTTATTTTTATACAAGATGGAGAGAAGTGCATAAAAGATATTTATTTTATGACAGTCAATAAATAAAAATAAATGTTACAATGAAAACAAGAAAAAAACAGTGTTCGCTTCAACGCTCCGCCAGACAGGTTTACGAGTATTTCAGCAATGTTTGTTAATAACTTTGCTGCTAGATTTTTTACTAGTGAAATTATAGATTGAACAATCGATTTTACCTTCTTGTATATAAAAAATAAAATATTTGTCTTTACTGGTATAATTAAAGGACTACTTATTCTGTGGTTAATGATTTCTAGTAACAGTTCATAATGATAATATATGGCAGTTTTGTGACTGTAATTAGTTTTACTTACTTTCCAGTGAAACCACTGAGATATGGTGACATAGAGTTCACCCAACCCAATTCTGTTAAGCAGCAAATCACTTTAAAAGTAATCAGCACTCCATATGTACTGAATATCTTCCATAAGTAACTTTAACACCAAATTGAATACGTTAATTAGTCAACTTTGATTAAGTCGACTGCAAGTTCGTTTGACTTCTGGGTCCGTTTGCAGTCAGCTAAATTGAACTGAAGGTAATTATATTTTGAACTAGTAAACTAGGAGTTTGTTGTGTTACCCGGAATTAAACTTTCAATGCGACATGTGTATGTTAATTTGAAAGTTTAAATTGGTTGTGTTATTGCGTCTATTTTGGCGACTATGTTACTTTTAGGTGCAGCTTAAAGCGTTGATAGGCGTTTGAAAAGTTGTGTGTTTAAAACCACAATATTGTTATAAGCCCACTATCAGTACAAACATAAGCCTGGAGTAGTAATTACAACTGTGATGTCTTAAAATCATTATGATTCTGGGTTGAGAGACAGAGATAGAGCTATACAAGACGCATAGGAATTACCCCTTTTCACAACGGAATCAAAATGGCATTGACACGTTATAGTAAGGTTTTGGGTGGTTGGTGATAATGGAAAGAACACCAAAGAAACATTGAAAGGATTTTGTGGAAGGTCAAATGGCCACATAGGACGAGGAAGGAAAGAACAAAGGATCTAGTTAGACTGAAAGCCGACTGCAAAATAGTTAAGAAAATTAAAAAGAAGAAAAAGCAGATTGATTGCAAAGTCTAGAAAGAAGGTGACTAACGAGATGATGACAAATACAGAAGAAGAAGACAGAAACCACGCTGAGCCGATTCTAATTAAACTGGGATAAAGGTAGTTGATTATGAGGACTATAAAAAGATTAAAAGTAGTGATTGAAGCTCAAAGTACAAACATTTCGGTCTAGGAGGCCAAAATTAACAAAATAGGTACGGTAATAATCGCTTGAAGGTCCCAAAATGTTGATATTTAGTTAGGACTTTGAAACACGATTAAGCTGATACGTTGGAACATAGACAAACAGAACAAGATCAAATACTCCGTCACATGCGTAAGCAAATACTAGACCTGTACAGAAATCAACAGCCTAATCCAGAATTAATTAAATGTTAATTGATTTACTTGAACCATCAGTAGGCATTGTAATCTCCTGGGAAGTGTTCAGAGCAAGTTAAGACATAGAATTAGAATACAACATGGAACTGGAATGCCAAGGCGTCCATGTGTAAATGTGACATCAAATATAACTAAAAGTTGGTCAAATAGCCTAATTGCTCGCAAAACAGACGGTCGATGGGGCTGAATGGTTCTAGAGTCGTTTCCAGGTACGAGACTCAGCGTTGACCTGGTGAGTGTCGCGGGAGTACACTTGATGCGAGAAGCCCAGGACTGGCCCATGTCGCAACGCTTGGGCGGGACCTATTTCCAACTGAGGGCTCGAAAAGATAATTCCAAAAACACATTTCAATGAAAAGCTGGAAATAATAAAATATTAGGATATATTGATTTTGTTGACTGTTTCATAGCATATTGTATTCCTATCCTTTTTTTTAAGGATAAGAAATCATCAAATGACTTCTGAGTAGAAGGGAGTATCAGACTCTTATTGACTAAAACCCATCCGTGTTCCTCCTAATGCTCTTTGCGTTCCAAGGCCGCGGTGTCACTTTCGAACAAATTCTGCAACACGTGTAGTATCCTAGTAGCAAGATTTTGTATGTGTTTGAAACGGCTGTCTCGCTTCTACACATTCTTACTCTATGCCAACCCTAAACGGCACTGCCATTGTCTCGTATTCAGTTTATGTATTACTATTATTGTTACTGATGTCAACAAATGCAAAGCTAGCTTAAAACGTCGTGTTCCCGTTTCCTTAGTAATTTGGAAGGTGTACAAACAGTGGATTAGGTTGTCATCCGTGAGATCCGACGTTTAAGGAATCGTTTTCATCATGTCGTGTTGTGACGTGCTGTAATATATCAAGTGTCGGAACTGGTTTATGTGGTGGCGGGGTGGGACGTCCTTGGCTATGGCTTTGTAGGACATGCTTAGCATTGTACTATACCATTGGAGAGTAATATAAGTAAATTGTTCTTTTAAAAAAGAACGAGCGTTGATGTTGTCTTGGTCTCTGAGTATTGGCAGTTTAGGACCTTTATTGTTTTAGGCTGGTTCGATGTTACGCGAGAAGAGAGGGTTTTCTTAGAGTATTTTTTTAGAGTATTCAAGTCAAGTATCTAAGTATCTAGTTTAATCTACCTCCAACAGCAGTTGAGATACTGCCCAAGCAGAAAACGTAAATTTTTTATAAAAAACTTTTTCAGAAGTCTTCCCAAGGAACTAAAAACAAATCCATATTAATCGACAGTATTTCTGAAGTCTATCTGTATGTCTGTATCCCCTTCACTCTCAAAGCCTGAACGTATTAGGGTGAAACTTGGCACATGGGTAGACCATGTCTTGGGATAGGACATAGGATACAGTTCTATCCCGGGAGTACGTTCCTTTAGGATAATTTTCTACATACATGCGGGCACAGTCTCTAGCAGAACTGCACATAATGAAAATACTCTCGTAATGGATTAAGATCTCAAAGCTACCAGACCTCTCTTATTGTCTCACTAACAAAATGTGTGGGATAGAGTAGTGTTAGTATGTACTTTTAACATACGCATACCAGCTTGGGCCGACGGCCGATATCCAGGTATCAGGTGTTAAAGTCATTAAATTCCTCACTTTTTTTTAAGTCCGGATGCTGATTTTTATGCATGTTTTACATAATATTGTTAAATAATAAAGGCTGAAATTTGGGCATAGTTTATTGCAAATAACGAAAGCTAAAGTCTGCCAGAATTTGGGAGGCTGCAAAACTACTTCCTTGAGTGTACCTTTGAAACACCACAAAAAAAAACAAAAAAAAATTGGCTTCGGCTCGTCGACTCAAGCCAGCAGGCATGCGTATGTTAAAAGTACATACTAATACTACTCTATCGTACATATTTTGTTAGTGAGAAAATAAGGGAGTTCTGGCAGCTCTGGGATCTCAATCTATAATAAACACTACACACATTTTTCACAGACGATCATGCTCAGCAGTAACCAAAAAGAATTTCTCAGTAACTTGATCGCATGCATCCGAGGTATTAAGCTGCTGGAGCAACACTATTCTCGGGGGAGTGAGCCGTCATGCTGCGATAGTGCTTGCTCCAGTAGTAAGTATAGTACTAACTCGACGACTTGATCTGTCAGTGCCTTGTTACAATAGCTGGGAAAATAGATGGGGTAGTTGATCAGGAGATGGAATTTATTCTTGAGAATAAACTTATATTAAATTTTGGACTGTTGTGTCTAGCAAACATTTAAAGGTAACTGGCACTTCGCCTGCGATTTCGTCTGCGCAGATTTAGTACATATCATTTCCACCCCCTACTTCACTCCTTTACGGGGGAGTTTTCTAAAATCCTACCTTAGCTCACGTCTCCTATTTATAACCTACCTCTGTGCTTAATTTCATTTTTATAAGTATCTAGTAGATTATGAAATTTCGTTATTAATCAGTGATTGAATGAATGAATGAGTGACCTATCAATTTTTATATTTATAGACAACTAGCTATCGCCCGCGTTAATGTCGAAAAGAATCCCAAGGGAACATACTCCCAGGATGAAAAGTATCCTATGTAATATTCCAGGCCATAATCTACCTCAGAGCTAAATTTCATCAAAATCCATTCAGTAGTCTTTGCGTGAAAGAGTAAAAAACATACACACACACTCACAAACTTTCGCCTTTATAATATTAGTGTGATGATTTATTTTTCAGAAACTTTTATTTTTTTTATTTTCATAATATTCAAGACTACTGCACCTAGAAGAAAATTAAATGGCATTGGCAACACTGGTATTTACAAAAGCGACGTCCATCAGACCTTTTCGTTCTAACTGCAAGACAAAGAAAAAAACTTCAAATCCACCGTCATAATTTTTTGACCAGGGGTTCCAGGCAAACTGTTTTTTCAACGATAACCAGTGTTCATCATATTAGCCAAAAGATGTCCACTGCTGGACATAGGCCTCCCCCAAATATGGTGGGGAGCCATAATTGCCACGCTTGGCAGGCGGGTTGGCGATCGCAGTGTAGCTGTTGCAATGTACAGAGAATGCTGCTGCCCATTCTCTGGTGAGTCCCTTAGTCGTCCCTTGATAGGATGGTGCTATTCTTTTACGTCCGACACCATACAGAACACGACAATTATTAAAAGACCGAAATTGCATGGAATTGATCTCGTGACATCTCTATAACACATGTCAATACCATTCTTCATACATTTGAGAAGAACGTCACTTTTGTCTATGGTTGGCGCCAAATAAATTTGCAATTAAGGACATAATAGACCTTTCCTTTATATCTCTTCAAAGGTACCCGAAATAATAAATTAGGAACGGTTGTTCATTACTAGAAAATGTAAAGGATAGATGTATATTCAGGTCAGCTTTATGACTTTTTTGCCGATTTTGTAATTAAGAATGTCAAAAAATTTAGGTGGGTCAATGGCCGCTATTGCAAGTTTATTTAGCGCCAACCATAGAACCTCTTTCCAGTTTAAAATCGTAGGGGGACAACGAGCGAGGGTTGCGGAATTGTTCGAAACAGTTATATTACCGCAGCCCTGGAACGCAAAGGACATTTGAAGGTACACAGGTGGCGTTTAGTCACTAGTTTAATAAGTAAGGGGTTTCGTCACTAGTTTAGTCACTATAGTTCACTAAGTTCGATACCCCCCTCGCTCTGCCCAGAGCAGTCATTTGATGATTTCCATCCGAAAAATGGGGATAGCGGCAGTTACTGTAAACCTGCAATGTGTATTAACTTATAGAAATACTCATCATCTGCCTAGCCTTTTCCCAACTATATTGGGGTCGGTTTCCAGTCAAACCGGATTCAGCTGAATACCAGTATTTTACGTGGAGCGGCTGCCTAACAGACCTCCACAACCCATTAACTGGGTAACACGTTAGTTCTAGTCAAGACTGGTGACAGATGTTCTGGCTTCTGACAATCCATAACGACTGCCAAAGATCTGAAAATGACAGCAGGGACCAACGGCTTAGCCACGAGCTCCTCGAACTTATGGAAATACTGAAAAACCTAAATAAACTAGTTACTTTTCAAAAAGTTGTATTTCACTAAACACTGCGACATCGTGTAGTTTACTCAGTCTCCACTTATCTGAAAAACAGATTGTTTAAACAGAATATTGTTTTGACATACTCATTTGTGTAGGCACTAATATGGCCTGACGAATACACTCACAAGATAACGAATAAAGAAAAGAAAACCTATTTTGTAACTATAAGTGCTTGAAAATAAAAATATGAATAGAATTTATCATATCTTTTTTATCATTGTCTTATTTACGTTACTTATGGATAAAGATTCCCATTCATTGTTTTTCCTTTTTCTAAGCTTTTTCTAGGCTTCATCAAAAAGCCGATGATCTGGTCTATTTCTTCAGAGTGAATAAAAAAAAAAAGTTTCTACCGTTCTTTCTATGATTTATAATCATCTGCATTTTTATTTCAACCAAATAGTAAATTTTCTATAATATCCGAATTGGCTATTCCAGACTATAATCTATATCTGTGCCAAATTTTATCCAGATCCGTTCAGCCATTCTGTCGTGATTGTGTAACAGACATCCATCCAAACTTTCACATTTATGATGGTAGGTAGTAAGATTGTTGAGCTCCTTTAAAGTTCTAAGTTTGAGCTACACGATAACTGACAAATGCTTGCACTGTCTGGACAGGTCCAATTAAATCTGTGTGGTACTTTCCCCAATATAATTTACATGATTCTCATATGATTTGACCAGTACGATTGTATGGACTTTATAAGAGACCTCTGAGTTTGTTTCGGTGTTTCTTCTCAGGTATAAAATTACCAAAAAAGATTGACGTGCAAAATGTAATGTTAAACCTACTTACAAAATAAATATCGTTTAACATTTGTAGTAGCAAAAGCCTACATACATAATTTGCAAGACACACTTACCTCAACTTACTCCTAACATCAATAATTTTCCCTCCACCGCTTATTTGTGTCTCTAATAAGTAGCACAAACAAGACTCTAAGCAAAAAGTGTGTCTGCCAAAATAAACGTTTGCCCCAAGTTGGGACACATCTGGTTCTGTTGGCTTTTGGGCTGAATTTCTACCTTCAATTACTATTGAAACGGATGGAAGGCTTGGAAAAGGACGTGAATACGAAGTGAGTTTTAATCAACTGAGGCATTATAGCGGGTTTTCATACGTACTCAATCGCATTAACGTAAACGGCAATTTGTCTTGAAACTCGACAAGCGTTTTAAAAATAAAAATAATTGTGCGGCGGGGGACCGCCGTCAGGAGCGAACTTCCATAACAAATACGTTTTCACGAAATTTACACGTGTCTGTATAATCGTGTGTTGAGGTTATAATTATGATAAAAAGAGACAGGGACAAAGAGAGAGAGAGAGGGTTGCGCACCGGGCTGCGCACTGACTTGCTCGTGTGCTCATTTGCTTGTAGTAGACTCGATACACACGCGCATCCACACACAGCATACGGCATTTCGTTACGTGACGATTTCTACTAAATCGCACTACCCGTAAGACGCGTTAAGGACTTTCGTTGATGACCGGATTTCGCCATGCTTAGGTTAGTCCTAAGTCCAGCTGAGTACGTGTCTCAGCTAAAATGATGGTATTCTCATACTGTCACTAAGAAATTTGGGATGGAAAACCCACTAACACTTCACGGTTGAACACCCAAGAAATAGAATATAACAACATCCAGCAGTAGCCGTAAGGAGTACCATGTAATCCAGTTAATGAGTTGTGGAGGTCTAGTAAGCAGCCACGTCAAATACTGGTATTCAGCTGAATCCGGTTTGACTGGAAGCCAACCCCAATATAGTTGGGAAAAGGCTCGGCAGATGATGAAGATCCAGCAGTAGCGCTTGTGAACTTTAGACCAAGGAAGACTCGAAAAATATTATCGGAAAATCAAGATGAGAACTCATAGTAATAATTTAAAGTGACAATCCGCTAGGTCAACACGAAGAACCTCCTACCCGTGTCACAAGCAGGTATACTGTAAGTACACAACCACGGCATAAGTGTACTAATGTAAACTATTATGTATTAAGACGAAGATTTACTGTATTTTACATATGTACATTCATGAACTCACACCTTTGGCTCACAAGGGTAGACAGAAACTATAGAAAGCATCCCGCTACAAACTTTAACACGCCTTATGCTTTGTTTACGATCAAATACGAGTATCTCATCATCAATTGTCGGAGTAGGTAGAGCTATTTCGGGTCAAGGGCCTCAAATGTATGTACAAATATACTAGCGGACGTCACGCGGTTTCACCCGCGTAGTTCCCGTTCCCGTAGGAGTACGGGGATAAAAAATATAGCCTATGTTACTCGCTGATAATGGAGCTATTCATTGCTGAATGAATTTTTGAAATCGGCACAGTCGTTTTTGAGTTTATTCATTACAAACAAGAGGATTTTTTTTTCTCTTTATAATATTACTGTAGATTAATATGGATATGACAATGGGATCCCGAGATTTCAAATTTATCCGCTGACTGAAAGTAAAGACCCCGAAACCGCGAAAAAAAATCAGCTGTTCAGTACATTTTGTCGAGTTTTGCGCACAGAAATGTATGGAGCAGCTGATTTTTTTTTTGCAATTTCGGTTTTGGTCTCCGTAATAGTTGTTCATAATGATGAGTTCAATGAACCCTTAAGAGGTATTTCGTTTATTCTGTTACACGTTGTATTTTGTTCTACTCTGGGTGGGGTCATAGTGAGAGCTTTCTTTGAAATAAGTAATGTACTGTGACATAGATATGGTGTTTGTATTAGCAATAAGTACACACTGTATATGATCGAAAATATTATTAGTAGAACTGTGTTACTGTAGTTTGTAATAATAGTTATCTAAATTATCGGTTGGACAGTTATTGAGGGTGTGTCATGCTCACTCCAATGTCACGCTGGTAGTGGCGCGTGTATCGGATCATTCAGTTCCCTTCAAAATGGTTGAGCTGAATGGTGCTGATGCACGCGTCATGTTCGTGAACGGACGCCGTCAGTGGAGAGTGGTCATCTCTTAGTTGCCACTGGCTCATTTTAATATTTGATACTATAAATTGTTTTTTCTTTCTTTACATTGTCCTCATATATAGAAGCAACAAGGTTAATGTAACCAGGATTTTTGTAAACATAAAATGATTTAAAAGAGTGTCCGTGGAGTTTCTTGCATGTTCTTCTCCATAGAGATCTACGCTTTCGAACGTGCAAATAGCTTCATGTTTTTGACGGACTGACTTTGACAATTCAAAAGATAATGGTTTATTTGAAATAAATGCTTTGACTGTGTGTTTCGCATTAGGTAATAAACCTGTTAAGATAATTGTATGGTGGGAAATAAATAAAAGGTATCGCCGTTCAAGATTTCGTTAGTCAAACGGGTATACTCGCAGTTACAATATCTAGCCCAGTTTCCTTGCCTATAATAAAATGGATCCGATGTTCTCTGCATATTGGCAATACTCGTAGGTGTTATCGTTTGGACAGGGGCCCAACATGGCGCCGACACAGTGTAACAATGGCCGCCAAACACGACAGTTTGGTCTTTAATTCTAACTTTGAGGAGATTCTCTTGAAGACTAAATTGTGCTGGTTTATAACGGCCTACTGCGTAGATTTGTACTTACCTAGTTTGTTCGATAGATTAAAAATAAGACACACGTTTTTCATCCGGGCTTTGCGCCTCTGCTCTATTCCACAAAATTTTGCTTTCTTTCGGGATTCCAAAAAGTTTCTGGCAATTTAAAGCTTTCTGCCTAGTTTCTAGTTCTTTCTTTTTTCTTTCTTTTGTTTTCAGTTAAATTATTATCTTAATATTATGTTACTTTCATAACTTTATCACTATAGACTCATTTTATCGAATTTCTAATTTATTTGTATGCATTGCTACCTACTTTATATTTTTCATTCCTTTTTCATCCAGTTAAAGACGTCCCGTAACCGGTCCTTTACTACCAGACATAACATTCGACAAAAACACAATTTCACCTAGTTTAGATAGCCTATTGCGATGATCTATGTAAGTAGTTTGCTAACACAACGAAAACATCACAAGAATTCCCTGAAGGAATAGGTAGACAGTCTCTCTCGTCTTCTATACTACACATTCTCAAGCTATACAAATATAAGTCACATTATAAGGGGCGAGTGTGTTACCAAGCCTACTAAGAGTGGTTGCGCACTACGTCCGATCCGAACAGAATCCGTCAAAATACTGTCCGAGAAAACTCGGACCGAACTCGGACCGAATTCGTGAATCCAAATCCGTGATTCAGACGTCATTTTACACGGAGCCGCTACAGAGCGTTCACGCCACTATATTATATTAGGTACTCTTTGGTTCAATCTGCGTCAACTTCTAGCAATGCTAGTACGTTCGGAGACGCAGAAGAAGTAAAAAATTCTGGGTGCATCTTCTCTTACTGGACCGATGTTTAAAAGGAGCCTTTTACAATATTACGTCAATACGACAAGAAATTTTACAATTACTACAGAATGGAATCGGAATGGAAATCGGGTGTAGTGCGTAAGCTACCATATAAATTGTTCTACGACTACGCCGGGACCGTCTTTTCACGGATACTGATCGGATTCGGATCGGTCCTAGTGCGTAAGCGCTCTAAGGAGCAAATCTAGATACCGGATGACTTCAGAGTATTTATTATTCAGAGTAGTAGTAGTCTTGTCTCCCAGTGGGGTGATGACAATCTGGTCTCTTTTAACGCCACCAAAACACAAGCATGCCTTTTTACCGCGAAAAGGAGTCGTTTCGACCTAACTCCGACTTTTCGGGGTACTTCTGTTCCTGTAACCGATCGGCTCGAGCTCCTAGGCATGGAGTTGACAACCAGTCTCAACTTTGGTGCCACCATTGAGCACAAAGCCCAAACTGCGGCCAAAAAGCTGGGCATCCTAAATAGAGTGAAGCGATACTTCACGCCTGGACAGCTTTTAACCCTCTACAAAGCACAAGTCCGATCCTGCATGGAGTATTGCAGCCACCTTTGGGATGGCTCAGCTAAATACCAACTTGCCGCGCTTGACTCGGTGGAACACAGAGCTAAAAGGCTCATTGGCGACGTAAGGCTGGTGGATGCCAAGCTGCACAGCTTGGCTCATCGCCGCAAGGTTGCCTGCTTGTCGGTCTTCTACAGATTGTACTTCGGGGAGAGTGTCCAGGAACTCCACGATCTCATCCCACCGGCCCCCTTCTACCATCGGACATCTAGACGCACTGCAAGTTACCATCCCTACCTTGTTGCTATTCCACCAATTCGCACTAAACGTTTCCAAACGTCTTTTATAATGCGCACAGCAAAGGAGTGGAACTCTCTGCCTGCGTCTGTGTTTCCGAACGCATACAACCCTAATCTCTTCAAAATTAGAGTGAACAGGCTTCTTCTGGGTAAGCTCGCTCCATCGTCGACTTTGTCTCTGTCATCTATGACCTAGACTAGAGTCAAGAGCAAACCCATATTAAATAAA
>NDFZ01005062.1:0-43249 GCA_002192655.3 Mamestra configurata | reverse complement strand
TTTTAAAAAAAAAAAAAAAAAAAAAAAAAAAAAAAAAAAAAAAAAAAAAGTAATAATTATCTCATTCTTGACGAAAATGACATTTGCCTGATCCGGGGATTGAACACAAGAACTTCAGGCTCTGCAATCGTACTTAGGAAATATTGACTTAATAGTTTTTGTTTGTGATGAGCTTATGATCTCAATCAAGTTTAATTAATGGTAATATATTGATGAGGTCTACAATAGAACTATTGGCTCAGAAGTAAGCCGTTTACTCTTGCTTGGAAGGCGGTACTAAAATCGAAACCTTTAATTGCTATTGTACAAAAATATATTTCCATCTTATATTTTCCCTATGGTGCAATATCGATCACAAAAAGTCAAACTGGCTCAAACTCACTTCATTAGAGTCAACGGACTCTGCCTCCTGTTATGAACCCGACTTTACTTTTATTTCCCTATGCCTCCTCACATGATGTATTGTCAAAGTTTCTAACCTGCAACTCGGTCGGAACGTATTTTTGTATATTTTTCTTAACTTTTTTATTAACTTTGGGAAGTGATGACATGTTGAGGCAAGTTAACTTTTTGTGATAGACCTCTTTTATATTCGTGTTGTTTTTTCTCTTTTAATATTCAACGATGTATGGTGTTGGACGTAAAAGAATAGCACCATCCCGTCACTTCCCGTGAGTATCATAAGAGGCGACTAAGGGACCAGAGAATGGGCAGCAGCATCCTCTGTGCAACAGCTACATCATGATCGCCAACCCGCCTGCCAAGCATGGCGATTATGGCAATCGCCCCTAATGGCTTATGTCCAGTGGACGTCTTTCGGCTGATATCATGATGATGATGGTTCAACGATACGTATAACCTTAATTCAAACGGGGCCTCCATACTACGACGTGCTAATGCCATTATGATTCTGTGGTGAAAAAGGGATGGTACTATTCATCCTGTATAGCTTCGTTTCTGTCTTGTAACGAAACTTTAATGACATTGTCACGTCAGAGGGCAGATTAGAACTGATGAGTTCATTCAGAACGAAATAGTTCGAACGATTCCAGTGTTTCTTGTTCGTGCACTGTCTCTCCTATATACAAATTACCTATTTAAGTTAGGCATTATTTGAAAAGGTTAATTAAGTAAACGGGATAAAAATGGTAAGAATAAGAGACAGACCATTTCTTTGACTGCTTTTTTTAAGCATGTTAAATCATTAAATGACTTCTTCCTGGGTGGAACAGAAGGGCGTATCAGACCTTTAGTGACTAAAACCCAGCCGTGTTCCTTCTAAAGCCGTTTGCGTTCCAGGGCCGCGGTGACTCTTTCGAACTAATTCCGCAGCCCTGGCAGGCAATTTTAGACTGCTGCAAACTTAAGTATGTATGTTAGGGAGGCAGAAAATAATAGATTGTGGTTTTTTTTTTGACAAAATTTACTGTACTCTATACAGTTATTGTACCAGTTAATCTCTCGCCAGGACGGGTAGGCAGAAGCTACTAAACAGACCGACACCTCTCATGATCTTTAGAATCATCTTGACCACTTTTCAATTCCAACCTTTGAAACAGAAATGATTCAACTAACACTCTTCATATTTAGTTGCAATTCCACACTGATTTGCATGTTCCTCATATAACGTATTGTAAATGTGAGGACCATGTAGATCACAATGTTATTAGGGGTTCATTTCATGTTAGCATACGACCCTAATCTCTTCAAAATTAGAGTGAACAGGCTTCTTCTGGGTAAGCTCGCTCCATCGTCGACTTTGTCTCTGTCATCTATGACCTAGACTAGAGTCAAGAGCAAACCCATATTAAATAAAAAAAAAGTCTGGCAGTTTGAGTTCTTTATGCGGCCTACCCAAATGTCCTCACTTTGATATTGTTCGTCAAATCGTTGAGCTACTTAAAGTTTGAGCTACAAGATAACTGACAAATGCTTGCACTGTCTGACAGGTCCACTCAAATCTGTGTGGTACTTTCCTCATAAGACCACTTCAGACATTAACCTACATGGTTCTCATATGATTTGACCAGTACAATTGTATGGACTTTAAAAGAGACTGACCTCTGAGTTTGTTTCGGTGTTTCTTCTCATGGTATTCAGCTAGGAAACACCGGCTTCATCTTATTTAAAAATGACCAAAAAAGATTGACGTATAAACTTGTTACGATTGACCTACTTACAAAATAAATATTATGTATCATTTAATTAGAATATTAAAGTTATCTACGTACTAGTACATAATACAAAACATAACCAATTACGAAAACGAAATACTTGAATACTAATTTAGTTTCAGTATATTTAGTTCAAAATGAGCCAGCAAATTATTCTACGTACTATGACTGAGTTACTATTTAGTAGCTCAGCGTTTGATGTACTAACTTTAAACTGCGTGTTGATGGCTCATTTGTTACGTCATGTTAGTGCATTAATTTGTAAGCAAAGTGGTATAGAAGAACAATCTTCATTTGCTGTCTATGAAAACTAATTATATTAAAAGAATATGAAAAACATTGTATGTGCCTTTAAAATTTGAAGGTTGCCCTTGATTTCCCATGGGACCACCTCAAGAGTATAGGCTTTCGAATAAAAAAAGAATCATCAAAATCCATTCATAATTGAGGGAATGATCGCATAACAAACACACAAAAAAAAATACATACAGTCGAATTGATAACCTCCTTCTTTTGGACGTCGGTTGAAAAATAAAGTAACATAAATATCGAACCATTGACATAACTGCTACTTTTGAAGGTTCCTTACCCAAAGGGTAAAACGGGACTCTATTACTCCGCTGTCCGTCCGTATGTCTGTCACCAGGCTGTATCTCATGAACCGTGACAGTTAGACAGTAGAAAATTCATAGGTGATGTATTTCTGTTGCCGCTATAACAACAAATACTAAAAAACATAATAAAATGAATATTTAAGGGGGCTTCCACACAACAAACGTGATTTTTTTGCTCGTTTTTGCTCGATATTGATAACGGCAACTGGTAGACGCTTGAAATATTCACAGAATATTTAGTTATATATTCACTTAAAAAATACGCAATAAGTTCTGTACTATACGAAAATATAAAATAAAACGAAAATTTTGTTTGAGTCAGTGTCATGTCTAACTCTTAGAAAATTAGACGTCTTTGCTAAAACAAAAGGTGCTGCCTACCTTCAACCGCAATATAGGGTCCCCTAATTGAATTAAAGGTTAAATAACACGCAGTAAGTAATACATATTGTTCTTTATTAATAAAACAGACAATACATCGGAAGTATCCGGAAGAGCGCGAGCCAAGTTCTCACCAGTAGTTTCGGACATATTTTAATTATAATATTTTCCACAGGGAGACGCGGCCGGGTGATTTATAACGCAATTTCCCCATTGTTATGAGAATAAAACATAATCTCGGCACTTCGGTATACTAGTTTAGTATGTTAACTGCTATTGAAGGCCTGAAGCCAGTGTTACTAGAGGAGATTTTATGAAATATGGCGACGGTGAATTTAATTTTTTCAGCTATTTTAAAAAAGAATGGTGAGTCTCTGGATTGTTTACGTGCGTATTGTGTGCAATTTGCGTAATAAAATCATGGGGTCCCATATTAAAATGATAAAATATAAACTATCGGTCTATGTACATTATTCCTAACAATGTTCGTTCGAAACGTTATTTTTATCTAGCTGTTGAAATAAGTGGTAAAAATTAACTATTAAATAGTACAAATACTTCGTTAACCAATTTTCTCATTCTCATTTTTGTCTAAAACGTTGCCCCACACTTCTTCTGTATCGTGATTGCGTTTACAAACATACTATAAACTCACATATACAAACAGCCAGACCAGAGATTTTCTTTTATTCATTTAAAAAGCCACTTTAAGTAATGTTGAACATTCCGAAACTTGGGCTTATTAAACTAAAATTAAAACAACATCTATGATTAGCAATCATGCTTGTCGTTTGCAATAGCTTTAGGATAGCAATCATCGATTGCTATCCGAAATAAAATTCACCTCACAAATTGCAGTGACATCTTTCACTACAAAAACTTCCTTATCGTATTCATCTAAATAACCAATGCACCTGCGTGGCACTGATCCAGAAACAACGCTTTGCATTCAAGTATTGTCAACAGAAATGCGATCGAAGCTCTTTGCAAGACGACTCCATTTCCCTGAATTCAGGCTACCACAAGGTAGAAAGGTTCAGAAAGTCAACTGCATACAACGAATAAAAACACACGCACACAAAGAACCGACTCTCATACTTCTAGTGCAAACCCATTCGTACCTGCCGTCCTCAAGATTGAATATGAGTTCAGAATGAGACCAATAAATCAGAAAGTAATAAAAACACAATGACGTCTTATATAACGTATATTAGAATGAATGCAAAACCTGAAAAGAGGTCTGAAATCACGAAAAAACAACTGACTGTGTAACATTTATGTTTATGTCGCCGGAAAATTGCAGAGTCCGTAAGATTGTAATGAATCTTTATTTTATTATAATTTCTCGATATATTATGAAAAAACCGTTTTGTTTACAACAAATGCTATTCAAACTCAATACTTTTCAACATATCCGTGTCTTATTAAGAAACATAGTTTATAATTAAATGCGAAATTTTACAATCTTACGGCGTTTGCTATTTTCTAATGACATACAAATTGTAAGTCGACAAAATGGCTGTTTTTTTGCGATTTCGTTTTAAGTCTTATTCAATATTTCTTATAGATTGAAATCGCCATACAGTAGACCTCGGGGTTTGCTAAACCTTAGACCTTGAGCTGGCCTAGCGTATTACTGAGCTTCAATAGAATAAGAGGCAAGCTTCTAACATCGTAAATCTTTGAGCCTGTTTACATTTATTTATTTATTCATTTTAACTTAATGTACAATAGTGGTACATGGGCGGACTTAATGCATCAAGGCATTCTCTACCAGTCAACCTTTGGGTTAAAAAGACTACACTGTGGTAGGTTTACAACAAATAAAAATAAAATTTTAATTTTTTTTTTTATCCAGCCGGCCTTCTGCACCTGTTTTGTGTTGTTCATAATTTGCCTCTCTGACAGCGCGTTCATGATTGATATTCAATACAGGGACATGGATCTTATGATTAGCTGTAGTGAATGGATTCTCGGAATCTAATTCTTAGTAGAATCGGCTGGAATCAATGGTATTAAGTTAGTAAAATTTACCGCACATCGGTGGTATGACTGTGTCGAGCTGGTGAAGCGTCGTGCGGAAATTCAATAGAATTAAGATCCACATTTGTGAGAATCTGTGGTGACATGGCTTGTGGCCGTGTCAGCAACGCTTTTCTATTCTGTTTATGTGGACGATAGGCCTGTCACGCGAACAAAACTCACGACATACAATATCGGTGTGCTCCACCCCGAACTTCCGAAATATTGGGACCGAATGGGAGTCTTAGTGCGGAAAATGCGGTCCCCACTCTACTTGACTCTACTCGACTCTACTCGACTCTACTCGACTCTACTCGACTCTACTCGACTCTACTCGACTCTACTCGACTCTACTCGACTCTACTCGACTCTACTCGACTCTACTCGACTCTACTCGACTCTACTCGACTCTACTCGACTCTACTCGACTCTACTCGACTCTACTCGACTCTACTCGACTCTACTCGACTCTACTCGACTCTACTCGACTCTACTCGACTCTACTCGACTCTACTCGACTCTACTCGACTCTACTCGACTCTACTCGACTCTACTCGACTCTACTCGACTCTACTCGACTCTACTCGACTCTACTCGACTCTACTCGACTCTACTCGACTCTACTCGACTCTACTCGACTCTACTCGACTCTACTCGACTCTACTCGACTCTACTCGACTCTACTCGACTCTACTCGACTCTACTCGACTCTACTCGACTCTACTCGACTCTACTCGACTCTACTCGACTCTACTCGACTCTACTCGACTCTACTCGACTCTACTCGACTCTACTCGACTCTACTCAACTCTACTCGACTCTACTCGACTCTACTCGACCCTACTCGACTCTACTCGACTCTACTCGACTCTACTCGACTCTACTCGACTCTGATCGACTCTAATCGACTCTACTCGACTCTACTCGACTCTACTCGACTCTACTCGACTCTAATCGACTCTCCTCGACTCTAATCGACTCTACTCTACATCGATTGACTGGAAGTCGACCCCAACATAAGAATAGGAAAAGGCTAAGCAGAGAGAACTCTCAAAACGCAAAAGAAAAACATCGAAAGGAAACCTGCATATCCAATAATTTAAACCAATAATTTGAAGACGGTGTGACACCCACCAACCCGTTACTCGCACTGGGCTTGCTCGCGACTTTGTACGCGCATACTGTTTTTTCCCGTTCCCGCAGGAATCCCCAAGGAACCTACATACCAAATTTTAGCTTTCTACGACCAGGAATTTCGGATGTGCGTTGTCTGTCAGTCACTCACTCTTTCACTCAGTAAAGGAAGAGTTTTATAAATATTGATATATTAATTTTCACCGAGGATACGAAAACAATTTATTTTAACTAGCCAAATATTGTGTCATTCGCGACCTTTCAACCTAATATAGGTAGTCCTCGAAGATCAATTTGCATAATAGCCGGAAAGTCGATTACTCTCCATCATTCTCTTTGATTGACGTAAATAGGCTGAAAAATATCTCCAAAAAACTAGTTTTGAAATAAAGAATGACATTTTGATGACAAAGCCACGATTTAAATGTCATCGGATTTTTCGAATGAAAATAATATCACGTTCCAGCCGAACTGAGTTCGATTTTTGAACATTGGTTATTTTCAATTGAATTTTATAGTGGGCGTGAGTAGAATAAAGTCGACCACAGATGAAAAATAGTGACGTAAAATAAGCACAGAGAAATTGTGTCAACCATTTGGACCTAATGGTATTCAAATAGAGTTTGAATTATTATAAATAGTGTTACGTACAATCAGCCGCACTATAGAAATAGGTACAAATAATTTAATCTGTGGTTTCCAAGTTATAAACACAGATAATTGTGTCAAACATGTGAACCAAATAATAGAGAAAATATGTACTTATAATATGAACCTAGCCAGAGAACATTATTTGATCTGTGGTTTACGAGTTAGAAGCACATAAAAAAACTTACAGTAGATGAGTAGACCTCTGCAGAAAGTTAATCTTTTGGCCGAGAAAATAAGGTGCTGTCAAATTAAACTGTTGTCGTGAACGTGTCAGACATAATAATATGTAGTTTTTCTTAAATATAGTAGGCGCCAGATAATCGTGGAATAACGGTCATTGACCCACCTACAATTATTGACATTTTTAATTTGAAAAACGGAATTAATGACACAAAGCTGTCCCGAATCATCATCTCTCGTGATCCTTAACATTGTCTAATAATGAAAAACGATTCATATTTAATTGTTCAGGTACCTATGAACAGTTATTAGGGAAAGGTCAATATACTTTATTCCACATTTATCTGGCGCCTACTATAATAAATATATAGATAAAACATTTATTTGGCACAAGAACAGAAAACACAACACACAAAAGCGCTCCCTCTGAACATCAGGACGGCAACAAGTCGGTTGTCCTTTAAGGTGAAGGCACGTGAGCACATTCGCAAGAAGTTGGTAGAATCATCACAGCGTTAATTCGTTTTTCTTTAAGTTGCACATGCCATGTCGTCTCTGCACCACCCTAAGGTCGACTGGTAGAAAATGCCTAAGGTATTAAGTCCGCCTTTGTACAGTGATTTTACTTGTGCATAAAGTTTTTATAAAAAAAAAAAATATATAAGCATACTCATATAAATCATAATTTATTCATAATATGAAAAAATACAAATATGAAAAATCATTAAAAAAAAGAAAAAAACAGAATTTATGGCAATCTGTGAGTGCCAAACAAACTACGACAAAAAAAAAATTAAACATGAAATAAAAAATCCAATGTGCGGTGTGTGTCTGAAAATGTTATATATGTAAATATATATATAAATGTTTAAGACATGTTTAAAGGTGCTTATCTACCAAAGATGAGCGAGGTATCTAGAAGGTTTTTTCCAAAGCTGTATGAGTAGCGCAAGCGGTTCGACAGTAGAGCAACAATGTGAAACGGGTTGTATTTGAATGGTGCGAGGATGCGTAGCGGACTCAGTTCAGCCAGTTTATAATGTAAACATCTCACAGTTTAGGAGAGTCAGCTTGAAATGAACTGTCAGTTCACCTTCATTGGATGGATTGACAGCACATTTATGTTCACTTCAGCTTAGTTTCCACGATGTGATTGTAGCACTGCTTAAAGACACACATTCCTCGATCGTATCCCTCGTTAATTTGTATGTAAATATATCTATCTCTGCTATCCCTTGAACTACAAAGATGAAGTAATTCCATTGGTGCTTTTTATAGTAACATAACTTGTTTAGGGTTCCGTACTCAAAGTGTACAACAGGAACCTGTTACTAAGATTCCGCTGTCCGTCCATCTGTCTGTCTGTCCGTCTGTTACCAGGCTGTATCTCATGAACATAGTGATAGTTAGACAGTTGAAATTTTCGCAGATGATGTATTTCTGTTGCCGCTATAACAACAAATACATATAATGATATTTTTTTTTCCGTTTTTATCGATAATGACCGACTCACACTTGGCCGGTTTTGAAATACGAGTAATACGAAATATCAGAAGAGTACTGATAAAAAAAAAAAATACATATATACAAATCGCTGAGAGCTTTTAAAAGCACTGTAAAGTTTTTGCATTCTTAATAGTAAAAGCATTTAAAATAGAAGCATCATTTTATTTTATTACTATTTTACCACCTGTGACTTCAATATTAAAAGCAACCTTTAATTTTGCGAAGTAAACATTAGGTTATATTCAGAACTAGTTTATTTCCCGTGTGTGCTCGCTTTCGTGGCTACCCTACTGAAGAGCAACTGTTCAGGATCATTGTACTCAGCGATTTTAAGCTATAACTAGCTCTTGCCGCCACTTTGTACGCGCATTTCCCATTTTTCCCGTTCCCGTAGGAATTTGGGGAAATCCTCTCTTTGTGTTCCTCTCCACTCCCCATGGAACCTACACGCTAAATTTAAGCGTTGTCTGGCAGTCACTCAGTCAGTCAGTAACGGAAGAATTAAACATAATACATATATTGATTTATTTTCTGTCAGTGCCATTTTCCAAATCATATCAAAAAGTGGGCCTTTCCTCGTGTTACGGAATAGTTCGAAAGAATCACCAGGGCCACCCCTGGAACGCAAAGGTCATTTAGAGGAACACGAGTGGGTTTTAGTAAGTAAGAGCGCTTACGCACTACGTCCGATCCGAATCCGATCAGTATCCGTGAAAAGACGGTCCGGCGGCGTAGTCGTAGAACAATTTGTATGGTAGCTTACGCACTACACCCGATTTCCGTCTAGTGTAAGCGCTCTAAGAGTTTGAAACTCCTTTCCGCTCCGCCCAGATCCGAAGGAGCCATTTTATGATTTCCTATCCAAAAAAAGGCCTATTATCGTACTTAAAAGTGTTCAAATTCAAATCGCAAAACCATCTCAACGACAATCTACCTATCTATACTTATAAAAATTGTCAAAATGTTGGGAAATTAGGTTGTTTTTGACATTTTGCGATTTAATATGATAAACAAACAAACATTTTTATCCTAGAACAATATAAGTTTAGACAAAAGTTTTAATAACAGTACATAATCTCTGCATTTGAGAGTTTAATATGTGATAAATAAAATGAAAGTGCATATTGCAGATGTGGTTGACATTTTCATAACTCACATATTTTAATTGAATTCGGCGATAAAAGTACTCATAAGTAAAAGTTACTTTGAACAAAATTCTAATTCGTAATAATTTATTAAACAGTAGCTTTTGCCCGCGACTTCGTCCGCGTGGAATAGTTACTTGGGGCAGGCATTTTTATTTTAAGATTATGAAGTTTAGTAAATTTTCAGTCAATGCTACTGAACAGAGAAATAATAGATATTATTATATAGATAGTTTACCAAATGTTCGACGTGATTCTTTAAATTGGCATAACTTTGATGTTGATGAAATTTTTTGTGGATTCGAGAATGGTTTAAATTCACAATTGGATCCGGTAGGTGGCGCTTCAATCAATTTCATTAATTTTTCGTCATATACAAAGCAAACGTTCGGACAGGACAATGTCTGTCGGGACCGCTAGTAAATCAATATATTTTTACACCTAAAAAAACTTAACCAAAATGAACCAATAAAACAAGGAAATCTTTATATATATAATCGTTTAAAGAGTCCTAAAAATGGCGACGTTTGAGCACAACATAACTGAGTGGAGTTTCGCTAGAAAAAGGTCAATTGCCTCCACTAGAAACTATTCATAGTGGTCCACAACTGCGTCATCTTTGGGTCCAATCTAATAGGATTATTAATTTAAACTCTGAAACGTTGGGCCTTTTACTTGTTTGCGCTTTTATAAAGAGTCCTACTATTTAATTGAATTTTGAAGCGTATTTTAAGAGCTTATCATTCTGGCACCGAGTCCCTTTTAATTTTGCACCAAAGCTCATTTGGTTTATAACATGGATTTATTAGGACTAAAGAGGAAAGCAGACCCTTAGTGTGATGAAACATTATTGAAGGTTTTTAATTTATTTTTAATCGACTTCAAAAAAAGGAGGAGGTTCTCAATTCGTCGGAACCTTTTTTTATTTTTTTATGTATGTTCCCCGATTACTCGAAGATAGCTGGACCGATTTGGATATTTTCATTTTGTTTGAAAGAGTATACTTCCCATGATCATCAAGACAGGATCTGATGATGGGATCCTGGAGAAATAGAGAAGAGAAGAGAAATAGATTTTTTTTACACACTCACGAACACTAACATACACTACACAGTCACACACACACACACACACACACAGGCAAACGCACCCACAAACACACACACACAAGCACAACCACCATAACTCACGCTTCTACACACACGTGCGCACATTGCATGCGTGCTCACATAGATTTAGTTCAGTTTTGTAAATCATACTTATTTAATATTTAAGTTATTAACATATATAAATGTGATCAAGTTAAGGGAGAGCGGCCTTTCCTGGCACAGGTGTTTTCACACTTAAAAGGAGAGGTCAACCTCAAAATTGTTGAACGAACTTTGTTGTTATTGAATAAAACCTTTTTCATTTTCATGTATCCAGTCAGCGACGTACTACCAACGAAATCCTGCACGCGCAAGCAAAGTTCTCCGTGTGGTTTGAACATACACAACAGTCCGAATATCCACTATCAGGCAGTTGCTCACCAGACACAACAACCATCTGGTCGGAGGATCCTCCCATTTCACTCATTTTCAAGACTTAACTCTCTGTACCACATATCTCTATAGAATATTGTGAACATCACTGCCATACGTACCTACATATAAATTAACACGCCTTAAAGGAAACTGCATGTTGTGCATGTAAATATTAAAAAAGGCAAATAACAAGTTCATCCTTTTAACAAAATATTGGGTAGATACGCACATTATATTAAAATTATTGAGAATAAAGACTTCCGCAAAAAGCCACGGCGTGAAAAAAGGACAACGATTTAACAACCCTTTTTAATGAAGTTGTCCTCTCTGTACAACCGTTTCAGACTACCTACTGTCTATGAAAACGTGTTGTCGAATTGTCGCGTAGCGCCTGTCTGCAGAAGCCTTAAAAGTGCTCTTTTCAAAATATTTTATTTCTTTGCATTATATCTCGAAACTAAGAGAGTAGCTATTTTAAAATGAATAATGAATATTCATATAATAACACAAACGTATTTTAGCAGTAGAAATGCAAAACAATACAATTTACCTATCTATTTTTATTTTAAAATTGATATTTATACACTTGGGGGAAGCTTATGTCCAGCAGTAGACGTCTTTCGGCTGATATGATGATGTAAATTTACTTTGATATTCATAATCATCAAATTCTGATACATTATTCACTGTGGGTACCTATCTGATAGACATCGAGATACAGCCCTATACTGCTTGGGTTTGCGGCAGTAAATAACACACCCTATACGATGAACCTTCAACCCGCTTGCCCCCCGATAACCAACCGATTAACAAACAAAACGAGGACTTTCATTCTTTTACGGAAACCCCACGCTTCCTAACATACCGCTTCAGGTTACTTCGGCTATCACAGATCCATTTTGTCAACCCAAGCTCCGCATTTCACTCCTAATCTCAAAGGCCAATAAACTAGACTAACGACCCAGACAGGTAAGGGTCTATGAAACCAGAAAGTGGAGGATTGGTACCTAATCTTATTAACATTCGTATCACGATCGCTAGCACTCGACACTTCTCTCACTTGGCCGCAATAAGTGTACCATTCAGTACATTTTAGTCGCTAAAAACCGTCCACCATCCACTTTTTTTCATCCATTGATGACTTTGTTAGCAGCTTCTAAAATTAAAGCAGTAGATTCCCAGCAATGGATACGGTACTAAGCGAAAGTACAACCTATAGGCTGGACCGTGTCGTTCTTGCAAACAGCTCACGTTCGGTAGATCCGATGGTAGTACATACTTAGTTGTGTATCAACCTTCGAGGCGGGTTTATTAAAAATCTTCAGTTGGTTTATGGAAACATGTTTTACTTGATATCGGTTACGGTAAAGCCTTGGTGAAAGATATTGTTTTAAAATGCAAAGTGCATCGTTGCAAGTTACAACTTTTCATGTTATGTTGGAATTTACTTCTCGCGTTGAAGCAGAATAATGACGGATAAGCAAATTCTAAAAAACAGGCCAAGAGCAAATCGGACTCGCACGCAAAGGTGCCCGAACGAATTATATTTTTAAACATGCATAGTCTTTTAATAGGTTTTATTGTAATCTATTAGTAAAATACTGCTATTTGCTCAATAGTTTCGTAGATGAAGTGGTTAGGTCGTTTTTCATCTAGTTTCTTAAGTAACTTCAAAAATATTGTTTTAAATTTTTAAGAACCTTACAATTAGGTTTATAATTTTTGGGTTTTTCGACTTCGGCTCCTCCATCATTATCCCTCTTCTAGAGGGAAGCAGGCTTAACCTTTTAAACGCCAGTGTCACGTATTCATGACAAGCAAGCGCGTGTCGTATACGCCACACGTCACAACTATGTATGTGACAGAAAGTACGGCGAATTTGTGGCTTGGCGTCGGGGCACGCTATTGCGTTTATGCTCTGGCGTTTAAAAGGTTAATCAGGTGTGACGCCATTGTTTTACTATTGTGCCTGCTATTTATGGCCACTGAAGGTATAAGAACCGAAATTGAAAAGACAAGGTACGATATGCTACGCGGACGTAGAGCCAGAACAGCTTTAATGTGGAAGAGCATATTCTGTATAGCCCCGAGAGATTTTAACAACATTCCGAAGGAATTCAAACAGTTCAATTTAAATGGGTTTAATAAGGAACTTAAAGAATTGCTATGTAAAAATGGTATTATAATTTAACCGACTTTTTGAATGATACTTTGACATTCTAATTGAATTGTAATCTTGTATACTTTGACATCTCTCTTTGATAGTTTGACATTGAATATTATTTTGACATTAATCTAGATGATATTTTTAACTGACATGACTCATAATGTAATATTAATTCGTACTTATTAATCAAATACTAACCTAATATTATTTATTTATTTATACTTTATGTACAAAAGTGGTACATGAGCGGACTTAATGCATCAAGGCCTTCTCTACCAGTCAACCTTTGGGTTATAAAGACTAACTGTGGTAGGTGTACAATAAATAAAAATAAAATTTAAAATTGTATTTTAACATTTCGGAAAGAATATTATATAGATAATATATATAATGCTAATAAAATACACATATATGCTAAAATAATAAACTAATAAATATGATACATAATAATCGTACCGATTAAGAGAATTCATAATAATTATGACGAAGAACATCTACGAATGACAAGCTTTTTAGTAGTGTTTTCGGATTTTACGCTTAAAGGAAGATTTAGATTCAGCCTTCTTGATGTCAAGAGGTAGCATATTTCAGAGTTTAATGGTAGAAATAGCAATGATGGTAGATATAGAAATGGTAGAATATTGTTTTTATCTTGTAATAATTTTATGCAATCTAATATTTGCGCGCCCTACGTGGCAGAATGTGATGAGACTATTTATTCAATTTAAGACCATGTAATGAATCATATTCGGACATATAAATAAATTTGAATTTGAATTCAAGCCGTGGAATAAAGCAAAGCTAGCAGATTGTTTTTTTTTTATACTCGCGCACAATCTAAAAACACAGCATAATAAAGCCTGTGATAAAATCACAATTTAATTTAATTTATTAATTGCAAAGAATAAGCATTGCGATACAACGTGGCAATGCCGCCAGTCTTTTGGGTACACTTCCAGGCGACAGCGATGCGGATGAATTTTTTGACGACATATTTTAGGGTTAATTTAGTTAGGAGTTTTTATTTTTATTTCTAGTGTATATAATTAGTTAAGTATTTATAAAACAGGTTTAAATATCTATGTAAATAAATATTCTATTATACCATTTACGAAGTAAAAAATAAACTAAACTTACAACAAACTAAAATATAGCATCGAAAAATTCGTCCTCAACGCTGTCAGCTGATAATGTGCCCAAGAGAATGGTGGCATTGCCACGTTGAATGGCAATACTTAGCCTCTGGCCAAAGTGAAAGCCAACTCTTGGGTCACGGGAAGTATCAACCAGCCGTTTCGAAATTTCTCTGAAAAGGCTGTGAGCACAAGGGCCCCACGGCCCGAGGGTTTCAACACCACACGACTCGAAAATATAGTTACAAAGAAGTTATTAATTACAGCCCGTCTCTTACTCCTACAATAAACGAAAGATAGTAACAAAATTATAGAAAAATATCAACTTAGAACGGAGAAAATAGAATTTACTTCAGTATTAACTCGATTGCGTCCAAGTTAACATCGGCTATCTTGAACCGAAGTTGACTAGCTCTGGCTTGGTTAGTTATTATTATAACCTAGTTATTAAATGAAAAGCTGGATGTTGCATGGATGAAATCGGTCAGGAGGACTATATTAATAGATGACATTTGTAACAGAGAAAAAATTTAGCCTGAAATACACACATAGTCTACTTTTCATCCCGGGAGTATGTTCCCTTGGGATAATTTCTGACATTCCCAAGGACGAAGCCGTTGGCAGAAGCTAGTTATCTATAAATTTATTAATTAACTAAGGACACACTTACACTTACACTTACACTTACACTTACACTAACACTTACACTTGTTGCCACCCGCGGCTCCGCCCGCGCAAGTGTCAAAAATTATCCCAAGGGAGCATACTCCCGGAGAGAAAGGAGGAACATACTCCCGAGATAAGAAGTATTCTATGTATTATTCCAGACTATAATCTACCTCTATGCCAAATTTCATCTAGATCCGTTCAGCCGTTCTGACATTATTGAGTAAGAAACACACATCCATACATACAAACTTTCGCGTAGGATATTGTGATTTGTTTTAGTATTGTTACGCGCCAGAATTAATGTCGGGTACATTAAGTTACTACTAGCGCCATCTAGTATCGAGTAGTAGATCTAGTACAGTCAAGTACCTTCTAGACATTTCTTTGCCAGAACATTCTACACTTCTCAATATCTGGTCAGTCGGCAGCGGTAGTTACGAGTACTTTCCAGATGTTTCGAGAATAGAAGTTTCTAGAATTAACTGTCCTATATAAGGAGTCAATATTGGGTCCATTCCTTTTTTTAGTTTACATAAATGATTTGCCCCAATTACTTAAAAATCAACCAAAGATGGTGTTATTTGCGGATGACACATCATTAATATTTAAAATAGACCGACGTTCACAAAATCTTGACGACGTCAATAGCTCTATTCATCAGGTCCAAAATTGGTTTACGGCAAACAACTTGGTTTTAAATAAAAAAAAAACTAAATGTATTAGATTTTCTTTACCAAATGTTAAAAGTAGCGAATGTGACATCATATTGAATGGAGAAAAACTGGAGTTCATTAATCAGACGGTTTTCCTAGGTATCACATTGGACGAGAAATTACAATGGGGGCCTCATATAACATCTCTTGCGGGTCGTCTAAGCTCAGCCGCGTATGCTGTTAGAAAGATAAGACAGTTAACAGACGTAGAAACCGCACGTTTGGTCTACTTTAGTTACTTTCACAGCATTATGTCGTACGGTATTTTGCTGTGGGGTCGGGCTGCTGACATTGAATCCATATTTATTTTACAAAAGAGAGCTGTCAGAGCCGTTTATAATCTGCGTCGCCGTGATTCTCTTAGGGAACTTTTTAAAAAGATTAATATTATGACAGTCCCTTGCCAATTCATTTATGAAAATATTATGTATGTGCGGAAAAACCGACATCTTTTTAGTAAAATTAGTGATAGACATAATTTTAATACTAGAAATAAAGACAAATTAGATCAACCATTTTTTAGATTAGCTAAAGTCCACACTTCTTTCATGGGGTATTGTGTTAAATGTTACAACAAAATACCTTCTGACATATTAGAACTAAATGAAAGAAAATTTAAAACTCATGTTAAAAGTACACTTTGTGAACAAGCATATTACAAATTAGAAGATTACATTCAGGATAAGAATGCTTGGAAACATGCTGGTCCTGCTCCATAGGACAATCAAGGGTGAAGGTCAAACTGGTTGATTTATGTATTAACTTTATAGATATACTTTTTTTTTTTTTGTGTTTTTATTTTTCTGTTGACTCACACACTGTTGTTTAATTAATGGTTCCAATGTTTGTAAATATGTGAGTACAATTTACCTAAATTTCTTTAGGAAATTAATAAGTTTACCTCTGCTGGTGATACTTTGTTCTTTAAGTAGCATACTCTGGGTGCATCGTCCTCACATAATATTAAATTAATTTTTGTATACTAAATTTTGTAAAATCATTATTTGAAAAGAGTAACTATGGAGTTTCTTGTCCGTTCTTCTCCATAAGAATCTACCTTTCCGAATGGACAGTAGAGTCACTTTATTAATGTTAAATTGTTATTTTACTGAACTGTAAACGATGACGTTCAAAAGTGCCGTTTAATGGCCTAATTGAAATAAACGTTTTGACTTTTGAATTTGGAGCGCGTAGTCCGCGACCGGGTCAGGCCCGTCGACTCTACCACTCTCCTCCAAGAGAGTCGCAAAGAGACCAGCACTCTTCGCAAACCTCGACCGCCGTCCTTCCGCCCTCGCCGCCGAGGCCCGCCGCGACGTCCCCGTCAAAATCCGCCCCGACCCTTGGTCGAGCCAGCCCGCGCCGCTGAGCCTGCAGTCTTAAATTCGCCCCTTAATAATAATTCCAGTTCGATCCAGCCGGTCCCTAGCTGTCCTCTCCCCAGCGACGCCCTAAGCCGAGGCCCGTACCCCACAGGGGGTGCCCTTAGCGTGTAGTCGCTTAGTTTGTAAGTTTTTATAAGCCCTGGCTGGAGACTTTAATGTTATATTAAAAAAAAAAAGCGACCGGGTCAGTACTGGATTTGCGATACAAGCGAATACTTCGGAAGCGATCTTCAAGTGCGATTAAAGTGATCAGTGGTGAACTTGTGTTTCATAATTAGTGTGTTTAAATTAAAGTGTCATTTTGGCTATTTAATCGGCTGTTTTATTGTCACAAACCCCAAGCTCGTAACAGTATTAACTTAATTTCGGTTTTCGCTTTATATTCCTATCTAAATTACTGAAATAAAGTCATCTGCACAATATATCAGCACTACAAAATAACATTATAGAAACGAAAAATTGAATTTAACTTTAAAAATTCCAATAGAAAAATATTTAGACAGATAATTCAATTTCCTTACCGCACCGGCGCCGTCTATTCGTTCGCGAGAGAGCAATTTATCAATGAAAAGGTGCGAACTTCTAGACGTGTAGCTATCTCAACGAACTGTTCAGTTTCTAAAACACTTTAGATATGTTTTTAGGCATCTTTCTTTATTTTAAAACTACTGGGGAGGAAAGATTATGACGCTGTTTCACTTCAAAGCAACACCTATTACATATGACTTTTTGTACCAATATCGTCGAACTATAAAACAGACATTTAGCACCAAAAAAAAAAAAATAGCAAGTCGTACTGTATTCGCATAGGATGTGTACATCTGACGTCTCACCTTGTTAAAAAACAAAATTAACATTAAAAGTACCAACTGATAGCCAATTCGACCACTGCGTGCCCTCATTGGTCAAATCGAATAGGGCCTCTATAATTCCTCGGCTTCCTGTTACACACTTCCGTCCCATTTCATGAAATCACTCCCACAGTTTGTAGGAAAGCTAAAAGAAAGATGTTAAATTTTAGGAAAATGTCAAGAAAATTCCATGGAAACTGTGTCATTTAATGCTATTTCGACACAAAACAGAAATTATGTAATGACTCCACATTTCAGTCGAGAAAACTGATCTGATCCAGCTTTGTCAGGGTGGCCGCGGCCGTGTAGTTGAGAGAGGGCCAGCTGGAAGGGAATAAGAATACCAGCATAGTACATGGAGCGATTGACCATCTGAGTATCTGACATCCAGAACCCAGGAACAGTTAAAACACTATCTGTCTATACCCTTTGGTGTGATTTGTTCTCAAAGATTTATAAATGACAGCTGCGAGCAATGGCTTAACATACTTTACGAGTTTCGGGGGTTTATTAATGGTCTCCTGACAAACCTTCGCAAACCTTGGCTTAATTTCGATCAAGCCATACCCAAAGAGTAAAAACGGGACCCTAATACTAAGACTCCACTGTCCGTCTGTCTGTCACCAGGCTGTATCTCATGAACCGTGTTAGCTAGACAGTTGAAATTTTCACAGTTGATGTGTTTCTGTTGCCGCTATAACGACAAATAATAAAAATTAAATAAAATTAAAAATATACAAGAAACATATTATTTTCGGCTTATGGTACGGAACCCTTCGTGTGCAATTCCAACTTGCACTTGGTCAGTTTTTTTTTGCAGTGCTCGTCCTGAATCTATTTACCTCATAATCAGCATAATTTCCTCTGAAACATGTTCACACACACACACACACACATACACATCTCGCGGTCCTTTGCATCTCGCATCTTTGCGGCGCATTTTAATCTATACTAATGTAATATATGTATATATGTAATGAAGCAAAAGAGTTTGTTTGTTGTTTGTTTCAACCTCTGCTGGTAATACTTTGTTCCTATAAGTAGCATACTCTGGGTGCAGTACCGTCCTCACAAAATATTAAATTAATTTTTGTATACCAAATTTTGTAAAATCATTTATTTATTTAACAGTTTATATACACACATTTAACAAATAGATAAGAAGAAGGGAACAGAAAAATAGGTACAAAGGTGGTCGCTACAAAAGTGCTGTTTAATGGTCTTATTGAAATAAACGTTTTGACTTTGACTTTGACTTCAACGCGCTAATCTCTGGAACTACCAGTCGCATTTGGAAAATTCTTCCTCTTTCATTTTTAGGCTATTATTTTATATATGAAATGATATAAGCTATACGAGAACGAGATATTCCTACGGAAACGAAAAAAACAGGATATGCCCAAACAAAGTCGCGGGCAAAAATGCTAGTAAGCAATAAAGCTTAATAACTTTCAGATCAATGCACTAAAATATTATATACTCCTTTCCTGCATCTAACACAGTGTTGCCATAAATCCTCCACATCTCCAACATTGTTGCATCCTCTAAAAACAAGTTTTACGAGAATATTAACTGAACCTCAACACGTAAATCCTCTTACAAGTGAAATTCAACAGCTTTTGCATGCAATTTTGCAAAAATAAGTATGCCTTGTGCCTCGCCTCAACTTATGCCGTGCCTCGCCTTTTGCTTATGCCTCGCCTTGTCACGGCCGAGGAACGCGTCGGGACGTTATGGAAATATTAAATTTTACCCTTTGAATGACGTTTTTAAGTCGATTTAGTTATGCTTACCTTATTTGCGTTGGACATTTTGTAAGTTTCAAAATTGCGAGGCTTTTCGTCATGTAAGTAAATTGATTTCAGTATTATTATTATTATTTCCTTTATTCATTGTATATACATATAAATTACATTTTTAAATATTGAAATACAAAGATATAAAAGTATTTAAAAATATAAAAAATAGTAGCCCAGTATCGGGAACAGGGTCCAAGCTACCGGTGGTCAGGGCTCCTGAGAGGGGAACCTCCTAACTATGCGCGCCGTGTCCAGGAGTACTGCTTTCTGGATCAAGCCCTTGATTCTTGATAATAAAGTATGTACAAGTACATCGTGGACCGATGACCTGGTGAGGGTCGCGGGTAGCCGATGAATGGAGACGCACAGGTCCGGTTATGGTGGTGACACTTGGGGGAGGCCTATGTCCAGCAGTAGACGTCTTTCGGCTGATATGATGATGATGATGAATAAAGTATGATAATCTAGGTTTTTAGGTTTATTATTCTGTAACGGTTTACGATTGTGAGAAATTTTTCATTTTTTTATCTAACTGCGTTGCAAACTACATATTTGGAAAATTTTATATCATTTTGAAAAACCATTCATGATTTACAGAATCCGTGTATGCGATCCCTCGAGATATTAGCCTGAGTTATTTAATATTTTAAATTAACATAAATGTTTTCAGTCTGCTCCAAATTAGTTTCTGAAAAACAAGTTTTTAAGACGCAGTAATTTCTGAGAATAAATGTCTATTCGAGGTTTTAAAGCTTTGCCGTATCGCTTATAAACATACCAAACCGAACTTATACTTCGGACTATACACAGCTGGAAGGTCACGGTGATAGCGGACAGCAAAGACTGATGATCTATCGACACTAAGAAGTGGTAAAATTGTTGGTGCCAATGGGACCACCTCAGGAGTATAAACTTTCGAATAAAAAAAAACATCAAAATCAATTCATAATTCACGGAATGAAACACAAAAAAACAACACCGTCGAATTGAGAACCTCCTTCTTTTTTGAAGTCGGTTAATGAAATACTAAAACTGAATAAAGCACTATGTTTTGGGGACATACCTGAATCTAACAATGAACTACAACTACTAAAACAACTCGTATCACAGGTAATTAATAGTGGCTAATAACAACGGCAAGATGATAAAATCGCCTCCTTCACTTCTGTGTATAGATCAATCACAAGCTTTATTATTCTTCCTCTTAAGGTAACATTGAGACAAACATTTTTTTAAGTGATAACTTCTTATGGGAGGGTAAACCGCTTCGTAACGTAACGCGTTACGGCGCTAGTCTGTCTGGCTTCCCTTTCTCTCACGCATACGGCAGCGGTAGGCAGGCTCTTCCTCTCTCACTCTAACCCACAGCGCTAGTCGTATTTCGGACAGACGCTTCCCATATTAAATAGTTCAACTTAGATTAGTTTAAGTTATCACTTCTGTCGGGCGTCCCGAGACGCACACGTTTTTTTTTCTAGAGTGGTGTCTGTTTTTTATAGGATTTATTTCAGATTTTATCTCAAGAAACAGGCTAAAATAAATTATTTTATTTCATGGTTTGAAATACGTCAAACATCAGTATGTCAAGTAATTAAACTTGCCAGCTTACGAAAATAATTGAGTTTAGATACTGGATTCCGCCCGCGACTTTGTCTGCGTGAATTTCAGAACTAGGTCAAGAGGGAGATGAGAATAAATAAAAAATATATAATCCTATTGATAAGAAATGATAAGTAACATTCTTGTTAGTCCCGAAAATTTTACTCCTTCATGATTCTTACCTCCTTGTAGTTTGTGAGTCGTTAGAGTGTCAACTGCTCATGGTTCCAGCCTCGAAAATACACTCGGTTACAAATAACTCTTTTTTATTTTATAATATTTGGGAAATTAAACAATCGTGCATTGTAAATAATATCTAGAAACAGTACCTATGTTGTAAGTAAATGTACAATCCACTACGTTTCCACATTTTACTAGCTTAAAATAAATACAGTTCTGGTAAACTTAAATCAAATCAATATATAAGAACAATACAATTGTTTCGCTATCTTTAAATCTAATAGTTAATAATATATACTAAAATAATACATAATAATTAAAAATTTTCAGCAAGGATTTTTTTAAAATTTATGTTTAGAAAGAGCATTTTTCACGTCAATCAAGACAAAGAACTTTTTGGCAATTATTATCGCTGTTACATTTCAGGCACGTTCTTTTAACCCAAAACTCGCTAACCTCTCCAACTGCCACCAAACCCGACACAGCAGAGACAATATTTTCAAAGAGTGTGTCTAATAGATTTACCTGACGTAAACACTGAAGAACGGTTGAACGCAGCTCTTCGGTACACCAGCATGTTAAATTTTAAAATATAACACGCGGTCTGGTCACACTAAACACTAAGCTACTGGAAAATTGTTTGTAAGTGCTTTTAGTTAAATTTTTAAGTTAGTTATTTGTTGAAATCATGTTTCAAAACTTGAGTAGATACTCGACTTTTGAAATGGTCTGATTTTCTATATCTGAGCAAGCAAGAGCGGACTGCGTGACATATTTTTAAGATTCCTTAAACACATGTCACATGTCATTTCAAAGCATTCGCTTTCATTCTAGCTTTTGAGAGGAATTCCCTGCCGGAGTTTGTACTAACTGATAGCTACAACCTGGGGGTTTAACCAAGACTGAAAAGATTATTTCTAGATAAGCGTGCTCCATCGTCGTTACCATCAGGTGAGACAGTGGTCAAACATCCAAGGCTACTGCTGGTGCGTGACACGCCACTTATTTATAACGCCAGAGTTTCAACGTCACACTGCCTAAAATAACTACAAGAAAACCCTCTAAAAATAACGAGATAACAACCCATCAGCATGACAAACAAACTCTAAATCAAATAAAGCAATGCTGTTCCACAAACCTCATATAATTCCTCGCCATTAATTCGATAAAAGGAAAAATGACACGCACTTAATAACGGTTTCCTCAAAGACCTTATCGAAGGCATCGCGTTTAATCTGGACAGCTGTAAGAGGTCGGACCCACGTCAAAGTACAGGAATACTCCAGGGATGTGATATTAGGACGAACTTGTCGAGATTGGCAAGATGGTTACGTGATGCTGTTCTCGAATCTCGAGTGAGTAATTTGTCTTTTTGTCAATGGCGTCCTGGAAGTTGTGTTCGCTTAAAAAAAAAAAACTTCAAATTTTTCTACACTCTAATCAAATCTCTATGGTGTCGGACGTAAAAGAATAGCACCATCCCATCACTTCCCGTGGGTGTCGTATAAGGCGACTAAGGGACTCACCAGAGAATGGACAGCAGCATTCTCTGTGCAATGTAACAGCTACACTGCGATCGCCAAACCGCCTGCCAAGCGTGGTGATTATGGCAAATCCCCCCCTCCTTTGAGGGAGGCCTATGTCCAGCAGTGGACGTCTTTCGGCTGATATGATGATGATGATGAGTTTGCTCTTGACTCTAGTCAAGGTCATAGGTGAGCTTTTATTATATTATATTAAATGCACTCAAAAGAAAAAAACAACGTTTACTATCAACTTATAAAGTCATTACACAATTTATACGATATAAAAGCGTCTTCATATTACGCATTAAAAACCTAGTATTTGGAGTACTTTGTGTGTGTGTTTGTTTATAATTGACGAAGAAACAAAAACGTCTATTTTTTTCTTAATCTCTTAAGACAGCACAGCTCCCTAGCTCTTCAAAGAAACGCATTTATTTTTTATAAAACGTGTCCACCCCTTCAATGCCAAGGTTAACAACAAAATGCAACACATCAACTTTTATCTCCAGCTCATTTCTTTTCTCCCTCTAATTATTTTAACGTCTCAACCTAAACAAAAAACTTCACGAGAGCCTACAATCGTGCCTATCTTCAAAATAATCTGTGTAACGTCCAAAATGTGCCAGTCTCTTTTCACCCGATTTCCTTAAGGGCTCAAGAAAAAGGGACTATTTAAATTTTCCCCCCAAAAAGGGAAATGTCTGAACGAATTCTTT
This sequence comes from Mamestra configurata, assembly GCA_002192655.3. Taxonomy (NCBI): domain Eukaryota; kingdom Metazoa; phylum Arthropoda; class Insecta; order Lepidoptera; family Noctuidae; genus Mamestra; species Mamestra configurata. The sequence goes on along the minus strand of NDFZ01005062.1, from coordinate 19,181 downwards.
AATTAAAGACGTTTTCACGCTTGACGTTTTTTCTCTTTGACCCTAAATCCCTTTTAGTCCATTGAGCCTCCACTTAGATTGGCCGATGTTCAATTCATTTTTGTGAGTAACTATTTCGTTTTATGTAGGAACAAGTCTTATTAGTATCTACTTTTAGGATCAATGCCCGTATTTTTTTTAAGAAATGAGCAATAATCTTCACTATTTATGTAATAAGCAGAGATCGGAATAGGTAGACTATATTTAAATAATGTTCGTGGAAGTAAGTAACATAGAGCTGATAAAACCTCCTGTAAAATCCCGGAATCCATTCCGGACCATTCATACGAGGAGCCGATGCCAACTTGCCGAGGCCCCATTTGACATTACAAATGGGATACCAACCGTCGATTATCCCTGTATGCACTATGATAGTAAGTATTCGCAGTCAATAAGAAGTTTGCAGTAGTATCATTACATCGCTAATGTTTTCCAATTACCTATTTGTTCTAATTGTTTAAGTATTTCGTGTACCTATTTATCTTGTCAATTTGAGTATTGATTATATATTTACATTGTATGTATTTTATAATATATTTGTATCATTTATTTAAATGTTTGTATGTAATTAAATATCAATTGCTTTTTATTCACCATATTGCACCTACCACCATTCTCTGCATCACCTAAAATTGACTGGTAGAGAATATCTATGGCATTAAGTCCGCTTCTGTACATTTGTGTGCGTTAAGTGTAAATAAATAAATAGATATTCGTGACGACAATTCCCGGTTTCTGTAGAATATGAAACCAAAGAAATTGGTATATGTGTTTGGCTGGCTAAAGTGAATTTGTAATAATTTAATTAGCTTATGCCTAAGCTTTATAATTGTGACAAACAAATTCACCCAGATCTCATTTCAGTTCTTATAATATTAGTAGGATGGACAAGATATTACAGGTTTTTACAATAATTCGAAAGAGTTACCGCGGCCCTAGAACGGAAACAACATTTGAAAGAACACGGGTGGATTTTAGTCAGTAAGAGTCTACGAGTTTGCGAAATTTCTTCGAAAGAGTCACCGCGGCCCTGGAACGCAAAGGGTTTTAGAAGGAACACGGATGGGTTTTAGTTAGTAAAAGTCTGACACGCCCTTCCGCTCTACCCAGAGCGGAAAAAGTAATTTGATGATTTTCCATCGTAAAAAAATAAAAAATATGTAGTCTGACAATCCCTCCTGCTTGGTCCATTGCGGAAGGAGTCATTTGATAATTTCCTATACAAAAAAAAGTATTATGATACGTGTGACTCGTACTATCCGGTGCCATATTTAGGGATCCGAACGTTTGTATGAAAAACCGGAACCCTTATAGGATCACTCGTATCATTTTTGCGCGCGATTCCAACTCTCACTTATCAGAGATTTTGCTGTTACAAGAGCGAAGCCACAGGCAGAAGCTAGGTTAGATAGATCGATGGATAAAATATACCTTATCGTACACTAAAAATAGTTACTCAACTCTTTTACACAAACCTTATTCTACGGGACTAAAATAGTAATAGAAATAGGGAAATCAATCTATCATCATTGAATCAATTATAATTTAAATAAGTAATTTACATTCCAATGATGTATACAGAATTGAATGACTTGATATTTTTTTTATTAATCCTTTTAATTATTATTCTTTGTATGTTTAAATTCTAATTTCAATAAGTTATAAATATGTTATGTAAGCCGTTTTTTAGTGTATGTGGTGTTGACCTGTAATTAATTGTTGCACTTGAATATGTTACTCTAGTTATTAAATCAGAAATGTATATAGTGTAAGCAATTGTTGGTTAACCTAAATAAATCTGACTGGCTTGTTGGTCGAGTGGTTAGTGACCCTGACTGCTAAACCGGAGGTCGTGGGTTCGATTCCCACTCAGGACAAATCTTTGTGTGATGAGCATGATCATTTGTTCTGTGTCTGGGTGTAATTTGTCTATAATATGTATGTATTTAGAAATATATAAGTATGTTTATCAGTTGTCTGGTTGCCATAGCACAGGCTCTGCCTAGTTTGGGATCAGATGACCGTGTGTGAATTGTCCCAAGAAATCAAGATATTATAAATAAATAAATAAATATACCTTATCGTACACTAAAAATACTTACACAACCCTTTTACACAAACCTAATTCTACGGGACTAAAATAGCAAAAGAAATAGGGAAATATCAGAAATCATTCGCTATCCACCCCACACTACCATAGTTTTCTCAATATGCAGTGCAGTGAATAGCAGTCGTTCCACACAAACTGAGCGTGCCTCAGCATTCTTTTGAGAGCGGCCGTATTATGCTAAACGGTGACGTTTTTATACTTATTTATGTTAAACCGTTGTTCATGCATTTTTATAGCAGAGGGATAACGTTTAAGAGGTTTGTAGAATCACTTTTAGAAAAATCTAAAACCCAATTTTGTGTCATTATCATCTTATCAGCCCAAAGACGTCCACTGCTGGGCATAGGCCTCCTCCAAGTGTCGTCACAACAACTGGTCCTGTGCGTCTCGCATCTATCGGCTACCCGCGACCCTCACCAGGTCATCGGTTCAACTTGTGAGAAGCCTTCCAACGCTACGTCTTCGCCACTCTAGAACTTTTCGGCCCCATCGACCATCTGTTCTGCGAGCAATGTGCCCTGCCCACTGCCGCTTCAGTTTGACGATCCTTCGGGCTATGTCGGTAATCTCGCTTCTCTTGCGGATATCATCATTCCTGATTAGAACACGCAAGGAAATTCCGAGCATCACTCTCTCTATTGCCCTTTGGGTGACTTTAAGTCTTCTGATGAGGCCCAATTTTGTATATGCGATTGTTAGTCTTCTTGGTACTTTCTTGTTTATCTGTAGATAAAAGTCAAGTCATGTTGTCGCAAATAAACTCTTTTCTTTCTTTCTTTCAAAAATATTTCTAGTCAATAAAATGGACGAACAATAATTACTTTGATTAGCTTCTGCCCGCGATTTTTCTGCTTGTTTTTCAAATCGGGATGAATAGTGTCCTGTGTGTTAATCCAGGATAAAACAAAACTCTGTGTGGGAAATGTGTTGTGTCTGGGGAACGTAAACTCTATCTCCATCTCGCAAGATCTCGTCATTTTTCGAGATCAATCTCGCAGCATAACATGACGAGATCTCGTTCGAGATTGACGGGATTTGCCTCAACTTCTGGTAGTGAGATTAATACCTCAGTAGAGAACGAAGATGAATTGCCCCTTTCAATTACTGCACAGGATTGGAATTTAGGCGTTGCTGCTGCTAAAACTAACACGACTCTTCAAGGGGAATTGAGAGCTCTGAGAGCATCTAAATGTCCTTTTTTGGAGCTTGGATAGGTTTGAGTCACTCATAAACAGAGGTCGGAATTAGGTAGAATTATTTATGTACTTACACTGATTTCATACACCGAAAGAATAAAGTGGATATGCATCAAAGCCCGAGATTATTTTAAAGAGAATAAATATCCCGTGATTTATTAAATAAAAAAGATATTTACTTTTACACAATTTAAACCAGTGCACGCGCGACGTTGCCAAATTTGTAGTTCGCACAACATAGCTTGTGAGAACAAAAGAAAAATTATTATGATTTATTTTTTAAATTGTTACACGGGATTGTCTATTAGAAATCCCGGGAAGATCCATATAAATATTAACATTTCGATGCAAGTACATAAATAGCTCTACCTGATTCCGACTTCTGCTCATAAAAAAAGAGATGGATCTATATGAGTATGGAGGACCACGGTAGTTTTTTACAGTTCGCTTATAATAATTGTTTACTCACGCTGGTGACAACCAGTGTTGAATATGAGTGGGCTTTTTTTGCTGCTGGGTGCATAGCGACTGACATAAGATGCTGTTCATCAGAAAGCACCCTCGATGATCCCTCTTTGTATGTAAGCAGCTTTTTTCCAAAATCACCCCTAGAACTAAACTTTTTCCGCATTTGAATTTCAGTTTTATTTTATTATATTTGTTGATTTAAAAAAAAAATTGAGTTAGGTACCTATGCTATGTTAAAGAATCCATGCCTATTTACATTTAATGAACTATAATTTTTACAAGTAACTAGTAAATACTAAAACAACTAGACTAATAATCGCAAAATTATGTACAAACGCGTATAAAAACAAAATAAATCATTGGGCATCAAAAAATTCATCGGAACCGCTGTCAATGGCAAAAGTGGTCAGAACACTGGCAGCATTGCCCGTTGAATGGCAATGGTGACTCTTTGGCCGAAGAAAGGACCAGCCCGCTGGTCACGTGAACAGTCGACGAGTTGTTTAGCACTCGGACACCATGGGCCTAATGTTTCAACCCCAAACGGCTCAAATATATAGCTGCAAAAATTTACGTTTATTACGAAATACTATGTGCGTACGTAGGTAGGTATACTTATATAAGATCCCATTAAAATAGATGGACAAACTTTTAGAATTCATTCAGACCACCAAAATAAGGACACTGGAAAAAAAAACGCAATAGCTCTTCGTGCTGTGCTGGCGCTGCCGCTGCAACTGCATATAATACACTTATACACAGTTATATTTTCCAGCCGTTTGGGGTAGAAACTCTCTGGTCTTGGGGTCAAAACTTATTTAAAGATCTCAATACGCTTAGTGGATGCTTCACGTGACCCAAGGGCTGGTACCTTGGTCAAAGAATAAGCATTGCCATGCAACATGGCAATGCCGCCAACCTTTTGGGTACACTTTCAGTCGACAGCGATGTGGATGAATTTTTTGACGCTATATTTGAGGGTTAATTTAGTTAATAATAATAATAATAATAATAATAATAATAACTTTATTTTTTTTTCTCACACAATATACATACATAAATTATCTTACATTGGTCAGATTCAACGATAATACATAACTCGGGTAAGTATATATTGTGGGAGACTGGTGCCTAAGCTAGGCTCGAGGCCTGTGTTTCAGGACACCAGGATCCCACCCCTTTACATTTTCATTTTATAAATAAATCATGTATTAAGCGCGTTGACAGAATGTAGTGAAGTATCATACGACATTTATAGTTTTATTTATTCAAGTTAAGTATGCGAGACGAATGTTAGTAGATGTGTAGTATGGGTGTATGTGTAGGTGTGCTGGTGTGTGTGTGTGTGTTTGTTGTGTGTTTAGGTTTTTATAAGCTAGGAATTTTTTATTTTTATTTCTAGTGTATATAGTTAGTTAAGTATTTATTAAAACAGTTGTATTAATGATATTATATGGGACGTTATATAGTAGATAGCTAGAAAGCATTCTATCAAATTAATAATACCTCCATATCACAGGTTAAACCATCGCGTCGGTTCCAGTTGTCATAACAATACCTAAGTGGCCCTAATCCCGGGTAGTCAGAAACCGGAAAGTTTTGACAGCCGGTTTAAACTTAGGGCATCCATATTGTCCAGTAACACGCTTGTAAATGTCATATGTACGGACTGAATACCGGTCCCCAAAGTATTCGGGAAACTTAAGACTATAATAAATCTGGGATGTTAGCTTTGAATGTAATTTTTACATACTAACTTTTGCCCGCGACTTCGTACGCGCATATCCCGTTTTTTGCCGTCCCCGTACCTATATACTATAGCCTTCCGCATGAATGTGGCTATCATATACAAAAATATATTTTCAAATCCGAGTGGTAGTTATTCAGCAAAAATTCGTACGCGCATATCCCGTTTTTTTCCGGTCCCCTACAAATTATCCGCTCCAGTATAGCATATTATAGCCTTCCTTATGAATGTGGCTATCCTAGGCAAAAAAAAAATCCAAATCTGACTGGCCGTTCCTGAGATTAGCGCGTTCAAACAAACAAACTCTTCTGCATTATTATAATAGTATTTAGATAGATTACACATACACCTTGTAATTCACCGAAAGAAATGTGACATGTGTTTATTTATTTATTTAGAAGCATACTCCAGGAATCAAAAGGACACGTGTGCCAAGTTTCATCTAAATCCGTCCATCCAGCCAGACGTGAACCGGTAACAAAAATACAGTATGTGTCTGTCTGAAAGACAGAGTAACTTTCGTATTTAAAATTTTAGTATGAATTTATTTCAGCTTCATGCACATAGAGTTGCCAGGTCTTAAAACTGGAAAGCCACACAGACCAGCCAATTTAGCCGGACTTTTGGGTAAAATTGGTTAAAAAGGCCGGACAAACTTATCCTATTCAGAATTGTGTCTTTAAAATAACATTTAGTAGAATCCTTGTCAGTAAATCTAAGCTCGTCAACATAAAATTGATGAACTTAGGTACCCATAATGAAAAAATATTGGCGATCAGTCTTCTTAATTGTACTATATTTGGGGAAAAGTAAAGTGATTGGTAGTATTTAAAACTCTACCTAACAGGCCGGACACCGTCATACTTGACCGGACACGCATCCTAAAAGCTTAACTCTGTCCGGCTTTATCCGGACGCCTGGCAACCCTACATGCACATATCGTAGTACCTAGTAGTGTAGCGTTATTGCCCTTACTGATTTAATACCTTCAGCTGCTGTGAACTATATCAGCAAAATCAGCACCGATACCGGTCAAAAATCGAAATCCTTTCAGTCGTTTTAAAACCTCGGAAAGCGAAAATCTCAAGACACCAATATATCCATCCCTCCTTTGATCGCAAATCCGATCGAGTTCGTAAAGCAGTTGCTATTGTGAGCCAAAACGACTGACTATCAGCGTTTGACGTACTCGTACTGCGATGCATGTTCTTGCTGTCGTAGTCGTTTGGAAAAAGGTCAGTTGCACCGTCTTATTGTTAAATGTTCAGGTTAAATATGGCGTTTGATTAAAGCTTTGGTTTCAATGACGTATCATACACAGACGCATCATGAACCAGGATTACAGCTCTAAATAAAAAAAACCGGCCAAATGCGAGTCGGACTCGCGCACGAAGAGTTCCGTACCATTATCTATGAAAACGGCAAAACAACCATTTCTGTTGTATGGGAGCCCACTTAAATAATTATTTTATTGTTTTTTAGTATTTGTTGTTATAGCGGCAACAGAAATACATCATCTGTAAAAAGTTCAACTGTCTAACTATCACGGTTCATGAAATACAGCCTGGTGACAGACGGACAGATAAACAGACGGACGGACAGCGGAGTCTTAGTAATAGGGTCCCGGTTTACCCTTTGGTTACGGAACCCTAAAAACTATACTATACTAATCGGTAGCAAAACAGCTACGTGTACGCGCGGTCCTCGCGGTAGTTACCTTTCTTTTATGTTGATATTTCAGAGTGCAGAGGATATAGTCTAATTATATTTTTTTTCTTTTATGGCAACTGAGCCGGATCCGACTATTCTGCCAAAGTCACGTCGCGACGGAAAATTATATTATTATTCGGCATAATTATACATCGAACATCAAAAAGGTTTATTCCTTTCAAAACACAAAATACACGAACCGAAATTGATTAAGTTGCTTTCGATTTCAAGTTAGACTTAAGCACTGTCAATATGTCTACTTCTAAGCACGATCTTATACATTCTGAACTTGTAGCTATTGAAAGGAATTTCCATTTTTTCTTTGCCTGTGTTAACGAACGTTAAATATACTAAAACTATGGTAGAACATGCCCTAGATCAACTTATGTGGCACTTGTCATATATTGAATTGAAGCCACGTGATTGTACAACGCTAATGGAAAGTTGAATACTTCAAAGAATATTCTTTAGTTTCTTTGCTTTCAAGTTATAAACGACAAACAATGACATTGACAAGCGTTTGTTGTTTCAAAATATTTTCGTCGCTAAGCCGTTTGGAAAGCTGAAAGGACTAACCCATGTGTTCGTCTTTTCAGCTTTGACTAACACCTACCACGAAGCACAAAGTTCGAGGGCCCACGCGGCTCACCTCTCTGTGGTGCCGTCACGACGTGACACTGGCAGAATAGTTGGAACCGGCTCAGTTGCCATAAAAGGGAAAAAATAGTCCAAATTTAATCGGCATTCAATTTAGACTACTTTATTTATTTATTAAGGGACAACAAACAGCAATTTAATAATAACTAAACATAGTTTAGAAGTTAACAATAGAGGTAACAAATACCTTACTCACAACATTATCTATATAACGGGTGATTTTTTAAGAGGTATAGGATTTGATTTAAAAAAAAAACACAAAAAATTTGAAAAATTTGATGAAATCTTTATTGGAATCGATAGAACGATCAATATAATTTAATGTTTGAAGATGATTTCATGCAAATGCTGGCCGCGGCTCCGGTTTAGATGGCCCATTCGCAAGGCCCAATTTCGGCACACTCTCTCCAACATATCAGCCGGTATATCACGAATAAATGCTTCAATATTGGCTCCCAGTGCGTCAATCGTTGCTGGTTTATCCCTGTAGACATGAGCCTTAACATGGCCCCACAAGAAATAGTCCAAAGGCGTTAGATCACACGATCTAGGCGGCCAATTGACGGGCCCAAAACGTGAGATAAACTGTTCACCGAAGGCGGCTCTCAATTGGGCCATTGTTTCGCGTGCCGTGTGGCATGTGGCACCGTCTTGTTGAAACCACATGTCAGGCATGTCCAATTCTTCCATATTGGGCAAAAAAAAATCGCCAATCATCACACGGTAGCGCTCGCTTGGAAGAAGTGCGCGATGCACTCTCTTAACCGAGCATGCATTTTGATAGTAAAATTCAATAATTTGCAAGCGTTGTTCGTTCGTAAGTCGATTCATGGTTAAATTATAGACCAAACTGAACAAGTTTGACAATGACACAAGACACGATTCACGCGTGATCTGTCAAAAACAGTGTTGCCAAAAAGATACCAGCAAAAAAATCACCCGTTATTACCAAACAGATCTACTAGTTGTTAGAAAGAACGATAGTGGGGCTAAACGTGCCGCGGAGAAGTTGCTCCTATTGGAATAGGCTTTATGACAACAAGAGATAGACTTATCAAGTAAATTTGTCATATAACGGTACCCTTGGCAACTATCTTAGTTTGGCCAGTAACGTCCGGTACATTGTTTAATTACATCGGAACAACTTCCCTGCGGCACATGTAGCCCCGCTCTCCCCTACTTAGACTTCGGTTGGTAAAGTTTTATCTGAAAAGAACTTGACCTCAAACTATAAAAAAACAATATCATTTATTCAAATAAGGCTCACTTTTTGAACGTCAACGATTACAATCAATTCAATTCAAATATTTTATTTCAGAATGACTTCCATATATTGTTAGAACTAATCCTAATGTTAGTATTAAATTAAATTTACAATATTGAACAACAATGTACAACAGTTTATTTGGATAAGTGTGTCTGAACACTTACCCATACCCACCTTTGTAAGAGGGGAGAGTCCCACCGGTCCGCAACACATTCAGGATGCCATTGGAGGAGGAGCGCAAGCGCGCCATCATGGAAGCGCATAGCTTTCGCATGATCGCTGCAAACCCGTCGACGCGCTACATCGCCACGGCAACCCCAAAAGCACCCTGAATGCGTTATTATACTGTACGCGCAGGTCGCTGTATACCCGCTGGCATTAAGGCCACCTTTTTTTTAATAAAAAAAATAAAATAAAGACAGTCCCTCAAAACGCCCGCCTCTAACAACATTTAACCATCTTCCCCAGATAACGCAACACTGCACAAATCCCCTCAAATTGGATTGCAAACAAATTGCAAGCACAACATCATTTGCCACCTTTAAACGTTTATTTATATTCCTTACACTATTGAGTTGCTGTGCTCCGTCTTTTAACTTGCACAGATGAAGGAAATTAAATTTGCGTCACCTAGAGAGAGCTGACTCGATGCGAAACATTTCGCCATGTAACCGCAACCTGACAAATAGCTGCCTCCTACTTCATAGCGCTACTGCTTGAAGTCGTCTCGAAGTCATGAGTCGAAAGAGCGAAAATAATAATAATAACGGCACGGTTGACATATGTCGGGCATGTCACCGTCCGGGAGAATCGATTCGCCACATTGTCTCTGGTTGTTCTCGTCTAGCTAACGGAGAATACTTGCATAGGCACAACCTTGTAGCCAGGATTAATCCATCAGCAACTTGCTCTGAAATACTCTTTTGTGGAATCGGAGGTGCCGTACTACAGGTATGCGCCCGATCCAGTTCTCGATAATGGCAATATCACATTGTACTGGGATCGGTCCATCATCACTGACAGGATTATTGTTGCCAATAAGCCTGATATAGTGGTGGTGGACCGAATCGAGAGGCGTGCAATGATTGTAGACATAACCGTTCCGCATGACGAGAACCTCGTGAAAGCCGAGAAAGATAAGCAAATCAAATATGTATATTGACTTGGCTCACGAAGTTGTCGATATGTGGGATGTGAACTCGGCAATCATTGTACCGATAGTCGTGTCAGCCAACGGCTTAATAGCCACGAGCCTCGACCAACACCTCAGGAGGCTCTCGTTAGGCAGCAGGATCAAGGGCTTGATCCAGAAAGTAGTACTTCTGGACACGGCTCGCATTGTTAGGAGGTTGCTCTGGACCGGCGGTAGCTTGGACCTTGTTCCCAATACCGGTGGGCTACTATTTTTTATATTTTTAAATGTTTTTTTTTGGTTCGTATTTTTTAAGAAATATTTAAAAATGTGAAAAATAAGTTTAAGAAAACGAATAAACGGAATAATAATAATAAATTGTTCATTCATAATAACAGCATTGTAGTACATAGTAGTTTACAGGGTTGACAAATTGTTATGTGTACTAAAACTACAATTGGAATGGTGGTGAGGTGCTACTCCCCAGCTAGGTTAAAGAATAACCTGTATAAGGGAGTATAGTGCCAGTCCCCATTGGGTATTATAATAAAATTGTACACAGTATGTGGCAAAACTAGTCTTCGACTACAATTTTGAGAGACTAGTGTTGTTATTGGTAGAGAAACTTTTTTTTATTTTTTTAAGGATGGGTAATCATCAAATGACTTCTTCCGCTCTGGGTGGAGCGGAAGGGTGTGACAGACTCTTACTGACTAAACCGCATCCGTGCCCTTTGCGTTCCAGGGCCGCGGTGACTCTTTCTAACAAAATCCGCAACCCTGGCAATGTATGCAAAACTTACAGACTTCTCTCGACTTCGATTATACCGACGAGTATGTTATGCAACAGAGCTCAATGGAGAAATAATTTGAAACTAATCTAAGTTGAACTATTTAATATGAGAAGCGTCTGTCCGAAATACGACTAGCGTTGTGGGTTAGAGTGAGAGAGGAAGAGACTGCCTACCGCTGCTGTATGCGTGAGAGAAAGGGAAGCCAGACAGACTGGCGCCGTAACGCGTTACGTTACGAAGCGGTTTCCCTCCCATAAGAAGTTTTTAAAAAAACGTTCAGCAAACGAGATTCTTTGCAGCCAACATCTGAATTTCAACCGTTTATTTGAGTCGTGGGGTCTTGACAAAAATGAGATCTTAAATGCGATAATCGCATGATTATCGCATTTAATCCCAATGTAATCGCAGTGGTCTATCTAAATGGACATTAACCAAATACGCAGGAGATATTATAGAACACAACTGTGGGTGCAAACACAGGTGTATTTTCTGTTCCTATACTCAGAGTCCAATCTGAAACAACCGGGGAGAGATCACGCGCAGACCAACAGCTTAAAGTGCTTTCCGAGGCACAGGGGAGTCACACCACAAACCGCCATTTTTTTCGGATGAAAAATCGTCAAATGATTACTTTTACTCTGAGTGGAGCGGAATCCATCCGTGTTCCTTCAGAAGCCATTTGCGTTACTAGGCCCCGGTGACTCTTTCAAATAAATTCCACGACCCTGGCAGGGGAACGGACTGTTACGGAGATGAATTTCTCTCGGAGATGAATGGAAAAACCCAATACACTTTGTGTCCGACCTGGGAACCGAACCTCTCGCTTAGCATTCGAGTGCGGCCACGAGACCATCAATGGGGCAGTATGAGCCATAACATACTCGACCCTGCCTTCCGATTGAGACATCTAGTATTATGTTCTAACCTATTCAAATATTTAATGAAATACAATCTCACGTAGTTAATGTACTGTCCTGTGGTAGGAACTCCAGGGCTGTATAATTCAATGCAGTTTATTTCAATGAGACGCCGGCTGAGCCACAGAGTAACTTGTGCACCCACTGGTTTATTAGCCTTTAGATGTACACCGCTGGCTTTTTATTCTAATACTGTTACTTCTTGTGCACTGCTTTGCGCTATGTTAAAGTGCTACCTAATTAAAATAAATATATATGAACTCGTGGCTTCACTTGCGTTAATGTCGGAAATTATTTCAAGGGAACATACTCTTGGGATAAAAAGTAATCAATGTGCTATTCTACAATATATCTAATCTGTCTCTCCAAATTTCATCCAGGTCCGTCTAGCTCTTTTGGCGTGATTGAGTCGCAAATATTCATTTATTTCAACTTTAAAAAAAATTTAATATGGGTTTTGCTCTTGACTCTAGTCTAGGTCATAGATGACAGAGACAAAGTCGACGATGGAGCGGGCTTACCCAGAAGAAGCCTGTTCACTCTAATCTTGAAGAGATTAGGGTCGTATGCGTTCGGAAACACAGACGCAGGCAGAGAGTTCCACTCCTCTGCTGTGTGCATTTTTATTATAACATAAACTTTCACATTTAAACATTTTGTAAATAAGAATTGTGTCCTTTAGTCTGTACTGAGATATCTTTTCTGTGATGTTTGTTGAGCCTCTTTTGGTCCAACCAGTGCCTTCTACTTATTTTCAAGCAACATTTGCATTCGTATCTGTCAAAAAAACCTCATTTTTCATACACTTTGACAGATTGCAACTGATATGGGAATGCGAGTGTTGCTTGAAAATTTTTAAAATTGGCACTCAGATGTGTAAGCGTAAGTATCCGCAACTAAGCATTTGCCGTGTGGCTTTAATGTACAGAATACTCCTTGTGTTTTTGACGGTCCGCTGTGTTTTTAATACTGTTCAGGCGTGATAAACCTTTTCGGTCTAGTCTTCCGTTTGTCTACTGCACGCCGGGATGGCATTCAATCGGTCAACTGTTAGTCGAACTAGTATTTTGTCGACCAAATGACTGTCGAGATAGCGTTCTGTCGAGGTAAACTCCATCCGCATACTGGTCTGTCGATCTACTGCAGGTCGGTAAAATAATCTGTCGAGATAGCGTTCATCGGGATTTTGTTTGTCGGAGAAATGTGGTTCAATCTGGTACAATCTGTTATGACTGGTTGTCGGAATTTCGAGCTTCAGAAATCCCACAATAACTATCAACTGTTTCTCTTGCTTTCTGAGCCACGAAAAGGTGTCGGTATGCAACGAAAGGGTCACTGATTGTCGGTTTTGCTCGGTTACAGTTCGAGCCGTGCGTCAGAATTGCACAGTTGAATTCCGCAAACGGTTCCATCATCGGATAACAAGACGTATGGTGATGCGACTCCGGTACATGGTGAACATTCCACCCCAACGAACAAAACGTCTGGGAATACTTTCAATATATGTACGTACAGCTGTGTTTCATGATAGCAATCATCGGGGGATCTTTAAGTCAAGTGGAATAGGTTGCTTTTAGGCAAGCGTGCTCCATCATCGACGCTTACCATTGGGTGAGATGGGTGAGATAGTGGTCAAACGAGATCCTATCAATACCTTTTATTGAAATAAAACCGGCCAAGTGCGAGTCGGACTCGTGCACTGAGGGTTCCGTACAAACCTGTAGGTATTTATTATTAAAAATAATTTTATTATATGACGTAACTTAAAATTTATGTTTTAAATTGTAATTTTTCCTTTAATATATAATAATAGAAGTTTGAAGATTTTTTTTCACAGCTCTAAGGGAGAGTAGGTTTGAATATTTTATAAAAATTTCAGCTTGATACCTCCACGCGTTCCTGAGAAAAAGGGTCTTGACAGACAGACAGACGGACAACAAAGTGATCCTATAAGGGTTCTGTTTTTTCTTTTTGAGGTACGGAACCCTAAAAAGGAGATGCTCACCCATTTAAATGTAGAACTAAAGAGGTGAAGTACTCCTTTCAGAAGTATATTTTTTTGGGTCAACAAAAATACAAGTGCAATAATCAACCAGTCTTGTATACTTACACAGAAACATGAACAGAATTCAATGAGCTCTGCCTTTCTCACTAACTTGCAGTTTCTTGATTTATTAGTCTTTTGATACTAGTGCGAAGTTTCCTATTCAAACGTGGCTCTTGGAGTTCTGTCAAGTTATTGTGAGAAAAATTCTGGCCTAGTTCTTCTTTTGTTTATTGTGTTTGTTATTGCCGTGTGTTTGAAGCCAAAAATGGGAAGCTTGTGTACTCTAGGTGAAGCAATAATGCTAGCGAAGGAGGAGGCGGGCCGCGCGACGGAAAGGCAAGGCCTTCGTCCCAACCGCCGCTACAGGAGAAGACGTCCTCGCGTCGGGAGTCGCAGGGCGAACCCCGGCCACCGTAGGCGCGAGCCTGCGGACGGCGAGCGTTGGGTGGCTCGCTGTCCGATCACCACCAGGCCCGGGTCGATGGCGCGTTGTGGTTCATGCACGCCTCAAAGAAATGTCAGCATAGAAGACGGGGCCCGCTAGGGCCAGAGCCTGCCAGGGTTGCGAAATTGGTTCAAAAGAGTCACGCGGCCCTGGAACGCAAAGGGCTTTAGAAGGAACACGGATGGGTTTTAGTAAGTAAGAGTCTGAGACGCCCTTCCGCTCCACCCAGAGCGGAAAAAGTCATTTGATGATTTCCCATCCTCAAAAAAAAAAAAAAAAAGTGTAAGTACTCTAGATGGGTCATGAAATAATTAGTATAGGTTTATGGAGTTTTTCTCATCGTCAGGCAGAAACTATGGAGCACTATGTGCAGCGTTTTCAAATGTTTTTTATGTTTTTTTTACGTTGAAAATTCTGGTCTTAGTCACGAAGTCAAACATGCTCAAGAAAAACTTGGATGTACCATAGATTTTAATTTTGCTTTGCTGTTTTTTATTTGCCATCGCGGGTAGAACCTAGATGAGGCTGACACAGGAATGTGGGGATTGGCACAAGAGATGAGAGGCCTATGCTCAGCAGTGGGCAAAGTCGGGCTGTGGATGATGATGATGATGATGTGTTGTCCGATATACATATAAAATAAATAATATTATCGTTAACATTCCCACAGGGTGGGTTGGAAAATATCACATGATGTCGATTTTTGGTTTCTAGGACATGCCGGTTACCATATTTTCCATCGCTGTTTTAGGAGCAGATCGATGATGACAATTGATGTAATAAATTACATATAGTAAAGGGTGCTGCTAATATTTTAAAAAAATATACATAGAGCGAGGACATACAATCACGTTACACACTCCGACACAAATCAAGATTAAACATTCCCAGTCTCATTACAAAAAGCTAAATAAAGTTTGGTTTAAACCAGATCAAGTCCAGGCTTATCTGCAAAACCAGGGTCTAAATTTGTCCGTATTACAAAACATAAATAAACCTTGATCTTCTTAGTACAGTCATTGGAATGGGTTGGCGTGGCGCTTCCAACAACTCAGCGGCTTCAAAATTCTCAATATCCATCAAATCGATCATGTTCACATTCATTTTTGGGTAAAAACAACACAACACAATAACAAAGATGCTATAACCTGAAAGACAAACTTTGACAGATACGACTTAGACCATCGTTAAACTAGGGGTCGACGAGGTTTAACGTTAGACCATGATTTGGTCCATGGTTTATAGCAAAACCACGTTTTGTAATATCATTTTTGTCTAAACTGTTGTTTAATAGAAGTATAAACCTGGGTTTTTGGTTAAACCGCTTTTTGTAATAAGACTGTCCAAGTTCTCGACTTAAAATACAACAAGTCCGTATGTGATGCCCATAAAAATATACGACAAACTACCTGAACTAAAAAAAAAAATTATTAAATATTTAATTGAAAAATGCTATTATAGTATTAAAGAATATTTAAATGATAAAATTTAAGGTATGAAGAGTCCCTAATATGGTATTATTGGATTTATTTTAAATATAAGTTTAGCTATTTAAAGCTTCCTCTCCCCTACATATATTTGTTTTTTGCTATGCCGGACAGGGTCCATAATGATCACAATTTGCAAATAAAGTATTGAGTATTGAGTAATATAATATTGAATCACACACCTCTATATAGAAGGCAGAAACTATGACACACAAAGAGCCCAAAGTATAATTATAGATTTTTCAATTGGTACTACTTTGCTTTTTCTACATTTTTAAAGCACACCCATTTTTCTACGCCCGAAGTCAAACCGTCCTAAGAAATACAAAAACTTCAGATATTACTGAACGTCTTTGTCTACCAAAAGATATAAAATGTAATTTTCTCAAATCAGTTTTTGAATAACAGCCCCCAAACATAAAAGGAAAAATATTTACTCTCGAAAGCCATACCTACTTAAGTTTCCAAGTTTATGGCAAAATAAAAACACCAGAAAAGGTTGTTTATAAGGGACGATACGTGTTTACAATAACCAATCTAGGGTTGCCGTTAAGAAAAACATAACATAAAATCACGCATATTATATTCCCCAAATGGTTAGGCTGAAGTTTTCGTATGGAAGGGTACAAGCTAGAAAAGAAAGAAATAAATAAAAAGTATTAATTATAGATGATAAATGACATTTATTTTGTAAGTAGGTTAAACATAGCACTTTTACACGTCAATCTTTTTTGGTCGTTTTTAAACTAGATGAGGCCGGTGTTTCCTAGCTGACTACCCTGAGAAGAAATACCGAAACAAACTCAGAGGTCAGTCTTTTTTAAAGTCCATACAATCGTACTGGTCAAACATATGAAAACCATGTAGGTTAATGTCTGAAGTGGTATTTTGAGGAAAGTACCACACAGATTTGAGTGGATCTGTTCAGACATTGCAAGCATTTGTCACTTATCGTGTAGCTCAAACTTAGAACTTCAAAGAGCTCAACGATTTGACGAACAATACCAAAGTAAGGACGGGAAAGGGAAGGCCACATAAAGAACTCAAACTGCCAGTCTTACATGAAATGAACCCCCAATATTGCTATCTACATGGTCCTCACATTCACAATACGTTATTGAATTCCCACAAAACGACATACCTACATATATTATTTTATTTTGCTTAAACTAAACCCTAAACGATAGTGTTAGTAGTTCTTAAATTATGATCGTAAAGACAAGTTAAAAACTAAATAAGAAAAAATAACAAAAGTATGAGTATTATAAAGTAGATGCATGTCGTGGTTGTGGCAAAAGGGCTTCCACTCAGCATAATGCTGTGCCGTGGGGGACCCACAGCACGACGCTGATTTTCAGTGGTCGCCTATTTTAGGCTGATTTTAAGCTCACACACATGTCACCCGATTTGTTTAAGTTCTGAGTAATAGGGACCATCTTTTGCCATCATCATCATCACCATATCAGCCAAGAGACTTCCACTGCTGGACATTGTTCTCCCCCCAATATTGCCGTATCGAGCGGTGCTATGCATCTCGCATCCAGTGGATTCCCACGTCCTTCACCAAGTCATCGGTCCACCTTGTGTGAGTTCTTCCAACGCTGCGTTTTCCGGTATGCAGTCGCCACTCCAGAATCTTTCGACACCATCAAGTATCTGTCCTGCGAACAGTGTGCCCTGCTATGAACCGGGCACAAAACCCAACTCCTATCTGCTGCTAAGAAACCCTAAACTGAAAAACCCATTAACACTTTGCCCGACTTGAGAGTCGAAGCCAAGACCTCATACTCATGGACTTAGGTCCCAGAGCTACCAGGCCTCCCTTAGTTCCTCACTAACAAAATACGTGGGATCATGGGCGTGCAGTAGGCTACAGTAAGGGTAGGCCAGCCCATACATAATGCCCAAAAAAAGAACTCACCACATTATTCAGGGCTGAAATCACGATACTGACGATGCGAATTTTTTGAAGACGAAAATTTTTTTTGGATACGCGCATGCGTGGGTTAGTGTAGTGTTAGTATGTACATTTAACGAACGCATACCTGCTAGCTTGGGCTGTCACTTCTCTATCCCACATATTTTGTTCGTGTAGAATAAGGGAAGTGTGGAAGCTCTGGGATCTCAGTCTATGAGGAACTCCTTGCAACCACTCGAAGATAGAGGCAGTTTTGTCGATGAAATGTCAGTTTCAGTAAGCGTTATTGTTATTAGCGGAGATCGGAATAGGTAGACTATATTTACCTAATGTTCGTGGAAGTAAGTGACATAGAGTTGATAATACCTCCTCTAAAATCTCAGAATCATAAACATGACGATTGTAACCCGGGATTTAAGAAATTGCAAATTACTTATTGCGCTTTTAATACATTTGAACAAAATTATTATTTTGAAGAATCTCATTATGTTTTTAGAGTTCCTTACCTACTAAAACTATTACATTAAATAGATTTGTATTCGCTCTTCTCTTTCTTCTTTTGATTCTTCAAATCAATAATTAGTAACTATGCTCCAATTCCAGTTCATGTTTTATAATCCCGGGTTTTAATTGTCATGATTCCATTTATGATTCCGGGATTTTACAGGGGTATTATCAACTCTATGTTACTTACTTCAACGAACATTATTTAAATATAGTCTACCTATTCCGATCTTTGGTTATTAGTAACAAACAACAGTCCCAGATTGAATTTCAAAACAATTTGTTGGCTTCAAAGATATTTTACCGCAGCAGGAGTGATAAGACAAGGTTCTCGTGTGGTCAGAGCGAACATACACCGAAATTTCAACCTTAATTTTATTAAGTTAGAATGCACTTTGCTGCGAAATTGGGAAGACATAAACGTTAGTAATATACCACGATAGCTGACGAGCTTCGAAAATTAAATGGTAGGCAACTCTGAGCTTTAAGTTTGTAGAATAAGATTCTATTGCGTTTTTGGTAGGTGCAGGGTTAAGTTTGTCGAGCTGGCAGTGTCTAGTTACACTAATGGAAGAGTTAGGTTAAGTGTCAGAATACCAACATTTGATAGAAGTTATATTTCAGAATGTCAATAATGTTCAGCTGTGTCAGTTATAATTGATTTTAATTAGACATCTTTCTATTGAAAAACGCTCAGAAGGATGGGGTTCTTGATATAAACACAGACTTTCACAAAGTATTTTT
>NDFZ01005061.1:267645-282735 GCA_002192655.3 Mamestra configurata | reverse complement strand
TGGGTCCAGGGGCGGCGGACTGGGGGATGTCCGTCGCCCCCCACTCATCCGGACCCGAGGTGGTGGCGCGTGGTGTTCCCATGCGCCCCTCTTTGACGTAGCGAGGGGAGTCAAATACCTCACTCCCCTCGCTGACGCGAGGTGGCCCGCAGTGGCGGGCCGGCACCAGCCGGGGATTGCGGAAGTCGCATACGTTCCCGCGATCCCCGGCGTAGGTGGGAGATGGAAAACCGGGGTGGTTTTAGTCAGTAAGAGTCTGACAGACCCCTCCACCCGCCCCAGGGTGGAGGATTTCCCCCCGAGATTAAAAAAAAAAAAAAAGTTAGCTCATACCTGTTTCGCTGGTTGTTGTGTTCCATGGCCGACGGCTATGCACTGTGCCGTCGACGAGTCCGGGTGCGGGCATCCGTCCCGAATATTCTCAGTCGCCCCACATAGATTGCGACCGGTGGCAATCGGGAATAAAATTCCCAGTTGCCACCGGGTGGCGAATGGGAAGTTATTGCCCCCGCTTCAAATCGATGTACACTGCGGCGTGGATCGCCAACCCCCCTCATCGCTGTCTGTCTTATGGGCATGATGAGGGGGTTGGTGGTCAGACTTTTCCAAAGTTTCCAATGGCGAATTTGGCGATCTACGCCGCAGTGTACAGCGATTTGAAGTGGGGGCAATAACTTCCCAGTCGCCACCCAGTGGCAACTGGGAATTATATTCCCCGTTGCCACCTTGTAGCAATCCATGTCCATGGGCCGACTGGGAGTATTCGGCCTACTTTTTTTTTAGGAATGAAAAATCATCAAATGACTTCTTCCGCTCTGGGTGGAACGGAAGGGCGTGTCAGACTTTTACTGACTAAAACCATCCGTGTTCCTTCTAAAGCCCTTTGCGTTCCAGGGTCGCGGTGACTCTTTCGAACAAATTCCGCAACCCTGGCAGGCTCTGGTCCTAGCGGGCCCCATCTTCTATGCTGACATCTCTTTGAGGCGCGCGTGAAACACAACGCACCATCGACCCGGGCCTGGTGGTGATCTGACAGCGAGCCACCCAACGCTCGCTGTCCGCAGGCCCACTCCTACGGTGGCCGGGGATCGATCTGCGGACTCCAGACGCCCGGGGCGTCTTTTCCTGTAGCGGCGGTTGGGGCGAAGGCCTTGCCTTGCTCCTCCGCTAGCATTAATGCTTCGCAGAAGGGGCTGACCGCTTCCCAAGCCTCCTTGCTCCGGACCATGGATTCAACCAAGGCCGGACGCGAGAGTTCACCGCCGCCGATCGCCTCGACGAGGATACGGCGGTGCTCAAGCAAGGCCGACCTCCGCCTTAAGCTCCACCGTGTCCTCTGGGCGATCCACACAGTGCTGACACCCGGGCGTGTTCTCCCGCTTAATCCGAAACAGGTACCTCCCGAAACAGCCGTGTCCGGTAAGTACCTGCGTCAGGCGGAAGGTGAGGACTCCGTGGCGCCTCTCCAGCAGGGCTGCCAGCAAATAAATCGCGGCTATACGGTTAAGTATCTGCAATTATACGAAATTTGATCGCATTATACATAACCACCATTCTATAAATCTATTTTTCTTCATAATTTCTCTTGTATTCTTTTGTATCGTATTAATAATAATAATAATAATAATAAAAATGTTTATTCATCTCCACAAATTACACATTATATACGAGGACAATCTTAAAGTTAAATATACAGGTTGACAGTTACGTAAATGTCATTTGTAGGAGATCTGGAGTCTAAACTAAGCCTAGGCCTGTACTATCGAACTCCAGGCCCCCCATCACATAATATTTTATGAAAATTATAAGTCAGCGAGTAGGTACATGTTAAATGTGTGTATGGTGTATGTGGTGTATGATGGTGTTTGTATGTGTGTGTGTGTGTGTGAATGTTTCAATATACGTGCTATGCATGCTACATTTATTTATACATATATATACGTTATACAAACATAAAACTACCTTGCCACTTCAATAATTTTTTCAGTTTCGTAATAATTTAATCTTAATAGCCATTTTTTAATTTTATTTTTACATTCATTTTTATTGCAATTGGATATAGAAATTATCTTATTTAGTTTATTAAATAGCATATTTCCTCTGTAAGGGAAAAATCTTTGTGCAAAATGAGTATTTACATGGATGGACTCACATATATCATAGTTTCTTCTCGTGGTGGCTATGCGTTGTTTTCTTTCCCCCGATATGTTAGGAAGTTTAAGTAGAACGGTAAGTAATATGTAGAGCTGTCGTACTGAGAGCACTTGAGATTCTTCGTATAGTTTAGAGGTAGGGTATAAACGAGGCTTAGAAAAGCTTACTTTTAAAATAAGTCTTTGAGCTCTTTCTAGCGTTATCAGTTTTGTTTTGCAAGCACCACCCCATGTAGTGATGCAATAACTTAGAACTGACTGTACCAAAGCCTCGTATACCAACCGTATGGTTTGCTTCTCTGCTACACCACGAAGCTCTCTAAAAATGTAAGTAAGTTTACGAATTCGCTGTGATAGAGACTGTATATGGTTTTCAAATGTTAAGTTGGCATCTATTTCAATTCCAAGATATTTTATGCATTTAATAGATTTTATGACAGAACAGTTGCAGTTGAGGGCTGGAGGAAAATTACATTTATGCGCAATTATGTTTGAGGTTAGGTTATTTACGTCCGTACGGTTATGAATAGAAAAAATAATGTATTTAGTTTTATCTTCGTTTATAGTGAGAGAATTTGTTGAAAGCCAGTGACATACTGTGTTAAAACCTTCCTGTGCCAGCTCAAACAATTCGTTATATGAGTCTGAGAAGAATGTAAGGGCAGTATCGTCTGCATACGCGGAAATACGGCAGTTTTTAATTTTTAGGGAGCAGAGTTCATTGATGTAGCAGAGAAACAACGTAGGCCCTAATACGCTGCCTTGAGGCACTCCGAATTCTATTGATGCTTTGTCACTAATATGATCTCCAATTCAATAGTATTATACGGAATGATCATGGATACAATACACCGTCCGATTATACATATTTTGTATACAATTATACGATCTGACAGCAGTAGCAGACTATGCTGACGCCGCTAGGGAGGTCGGCGCGCAGCACCAAATCTTAGGCGATGTCCCACAGGAGCGGCCCCAGAACCGAACCCTGTGAAACACCGGCAGGGGGGGGGGCAGCTGCCTCCCCCTGCCCCTAGCTGGGTACGCCCTTGATGGGACGGAAGACCGCGGTGTCAAGTCGTCATTTGCACCTGAGTGACAATTTGTTACGGGCGGTCGTGATGAAGTGAAGCCTTCCCTGAGCGAAGGCGGCGCGAGAACGGGCCTGCCAAAGTCAAAACGTTGAAATAAACGTTTTGACTTTGGAAGGAACAAGGAACGTCAAAGATTGTTGCGACTTTCCGACTGATATCTAAACACTAAAAGTTTGTTTCATTACCTATTGTACTGTTTTCTCGCAAATGTTTTAAAAAATGTTGTATGACACACGTGCGGAAATTGGTTTTTACA
The DNA here is from genome assembly GCA_002192655.3 of Mamestra configurata. Taxonomy (NCBI): domain Eukaryota; kingdom Metazoa; phylum Arthropoda; class Insecta; order Lepidoptera; family Noctuidae; genus Mamestra; species Mamestra configurata. Next base: position 279,232 of record NDFZ01005061.1, on the reverse strand, counting down.
AACTCGTGACTCATTCGTCTACTCGTTTGTAAAAACCAACTTACCGCACTAGTATCATAAAAAACTATTACAGTGTACAACGACACGTTTGGCGCAGTGGTTGACCGATTGACTGCTGCGCTGCGTGTCGCGGATTTGATTCCCGCACGGATCAAATAGTTGTATGGCCTACAGACAGTTGTTTCGGGTCTGGCTGTTTGTGTATGTGAATTAGTATGTTTGTAAACTCACGATACAGAAGAAATTCCTAGTGTGGGGCAACGTTTAAAAAAATACTCAAAAGTAAACACCACATGCAGTACATAAAAACAAGAAAATTTAAGCTAAATTAGATAGGAATAACGCTATAATAAAATAATTAAAATATACATTGATATTTGAAACATTCATATATTCTAATAGGTAACTTTCAGCAATTCTTATATGTATAATTTAAAATTTTGTATGCAGGGGGTTAAACGACTTTCAAACGTGATTCTCCCCCATATTCCTTGCTTCAAGAAAATAGTCTCTAAGCCCCCTATAAACTCTTTCGTTCTCCTACCCACTGACATTTAAGAATTTGATGGCTTCAACTGTTAAAAGGTGCCGATGTATTAAAGAAAATATCTGTTTCTATAACACCCGTTGTAACCAACTTATTAAAGCGCTGTTTTGTATCCGGAGTATTTCCCCTCGCATTAAAAAGAGCTGTGGTACATCCGATACATAAGGCGGGAGACATAGGCAGCGACAGCAACTTTAGGCCAATTGCGACCCTAACAACACTTTCAAAGTTATTTGAACGCATAATTAAAAACAGGCTAACAAATTTGATTTGTAAAAGCTAAAGAAGCGTTTGCCAAAGTTTATGGATAACGTGAAGAATTTTCAAAGATACGCAATGTTTCCACAACGTAGAAATTTGTGATTATGCGCACTGTGCTCCGCGTAGGCCACCGCTGCCGCCCACGCAAGTCTGGGTGCGTATTCAAATAGGTACGTTAACAGCCCCGCAGTACAGTGCACAATAAAAATATTTTGCTAAATTAATTATGAAAATGTTCAAAAGAATTTGGCAACAAAAAAGACTTTAACTGCACAAATAAAAGAAAATTGCAATGTTGCGGCTCAAAATTTAGATCCAAATCCCATCAGGTGGAAACGAATTTAGGGGAAGGTGATATAAGCGGAGCTGCCAGGATTCTCATCCTAAGCCTAGACGGCCTACGTTCTCAGCATTTAAAGGCATTTAGCGCCGGGTAAGCTGGTGAGTTGCTCTTGAAGGAGCTCACGGCTCTGATTAACCTATGCTCTCCGGCAAGGTGAACGAAGCCGTTATCGACATCCTGTACGGTGACAACCTATGGTCGCTGCGCAAAAGGGATGGCGGCATTCGTCCCATTGCCGTAGGAACCACTTATCGTCGTATGGCAGCCAAGATTTGCTGTAAATTTTATGGTGAGGCTGTTTCGGAAAAATTTTAGCACCTGCAGCTAGGTTACGGCTTCAAACGGGTCTGAGAGGCTGCCTTACACGCATTGTAGACCAACCTAAATTCTGGGAAAAGTGAGGTCATCCTGAAGGTTGACATATCTATAGAACGCCTTAATTCAGTAAACAGGAATACCTTGTTGACAGATACTAAAATTACCTTGGCAATGCAACAGTTACTGTATCGGGACAACCTACTGGAATTTGCTGTTGGCTGTCAACAAGGTCCAGTGATTTTTAGTTTAGCCATTCACCCAGTTGTTCGAAAACTGAATTCTAAATTAACGTTTGGTATCTTGACGACGGAACCTTGGAAGGTCAAGTAGAAACTGTTTTAGATGATCTAAATTTCTTAGTAAATTAACTCCATTCCATTGGCCTTGATCTCAACCTTTCAAAATGTGAAATATTTGTAGCGGACCATACTGACAGACAACTGACACTTTCAAAATTCAACGCAATATTATTTAGCATCTGGAATCCAAATTATTGAAAAAATCTCTTTTCGTCTTCTTGGGTTTCCAATATTTGATACTTCGTTTCCGACTTTATTGCAGAAAACATAAAAAAATTCAATGAAGTTTCGGAAAGTTTGCGCCAAATCAACATGTATTCGGCTATCACCATATTCACCATAATTCGTTTCTGCTGTTTCGGCCCTGTGTGTCACCACGATCCTCAGTAATGAGGGACCGACTGAAGAAGAAGAAGTTTCGGCCCTAAATTGACTAATTTTATTCGTGCTTCTCATCTATGGAAGCACACTCATCTCTTAGACCAAATGGATAAAATTATCCAATGATCTTTGTCATTAATTTTGAATGTGGCCTCTGATGACCTAGCTTGGGTACAAGCTTCTCTTCTCATCCGTATGCAAGGGCTTGGCGTCCGCAAAATTTCTAGTATAAGTTTACCGGCTTTCATATCATCGGTCCACGGCACTGAAAAATTAATCAGGAATATCCTAGCTTCCACACTGGTTGATTTTGATGTGCCTCCTCACCGATGCTATCGATGCCTGGAAACTCGCTTGCCCGAATACTGACCAACCTGACAAACTATCTTGAGCGAGTCACTCTACGGAGTAGTTCAGAACAACTTACTGACCACGTCTGGTACTACTGCTGAGTGTGCATGCCTGCTAGCTGTGGGGAAATGGGAGTCGGGTCTTTGGCTTCAAGCCCTACGACGACACCACTTTTCGCTTCGCTGCTTCTCTACGTTTAGGAGCCCCATGTTGTTCTCCTCATCGCTTTAGGGCTGGCAAGGGTAAGGGCTTTAGTAGGAACACGGATGGTTTTAGTCAGTAAGAGTCTGACACGCCCTTTCGCTCCACCCAGAGCGGAAGAAGTCATTTGATGAAAAAAAAGGCTTTTAGTGTGGGACGCAACCTGTGTCAACTTTTGCGCCATCCCATCTTCGCAGTTATCGTATTGTGCTGGTGCTGCTGCTGCGGCTGCGGAAAAAATCAAGCAGCGTAAATATAGTAATCCCGTGACTAAAGAGCTGGCTTTTACTTTGGCCAGAGGCTAAGTATTGCCATTCAACGTGGCAATACCGTCAGTCTCTTGGACACATTACCAGTTGACAGCGTTGATGACGAATTTTTGATGCAATAGTTTAGTTTGTTGTATATTTAGTTTATTTGTTAAAATTAGTTTTTATGATCATCTTCAAATAGTGTGAAAAAACGTCGCCCAAATTTATTTTTAATTTTTTTGGGATAAGTACGTTGTTTAGATGATACCGAGCATGTACCAACACGAATTTTTTGCAGTTGTTTTCAACACTTTATATAATAAAGCTGAAGAGCTTGTTTGAACGCGCTAATCTCTGGAACCAGTCAGATTTGGAAAATTCTTTTCTCTTGCGACATGCGAACATAAGAATTGAGAAAAACGCTTGTGACACGTTTCCACCTAAACTTTTCGCGACCTTGTAAGTACATAATTCCTTTGGACCGCTGGGAAAATACGTGTCACATCCAAGTAAAACGGCTATCGCTCAGTCAGTATGGTAGGAGTTAGGATTCGCCATCGCGCAGGTTTTCAGCGACATGTTGTTTAGGCCCCCCACTGTGCGGGGCCCCCCACTGCGCGGGGCCCGTAGCTTTTGCTGACTCTTGCTACGTGGCTAATCCAGCAAATCAAAATCAAATTGATCGAAGACATATATATGAGGAATACCTATTAAAGTATGCTCGTCCATAGTTGAGACCATAGCACCATACTTGGCTATAACATTTAATTTATGTGTGGCCCAAGGAGTCATTCTGGAAATACTTAATGATGAGTCATTTGATGATTTCCCATCCAAAAAAATGACAACGTTTAAGGGCCGAATGTATGACAAAATATGTAATTCAACATTTGAATTTAAATAATTTTAAGAAAATTTCAAAATCTTGGAGGGCTGACATCGCTCCGAAATTTAACAAAGAATTAGTTAAGTAGCAACTTTTGATAGCTAGGTAGGTACTGTAAATGTAACGAGAAACTGATTCACCTGTTAAACCGACTGAATTGTGGGTACTGCGCATGCCAGTGTTTGAAAATGTCATGCTAGCTAGGACGGAGAGCTATCGGGCCAGTGCGTTGCCAGCAGTCGCGTGGGGAGGGTGTGTCGCCCCGAACGAACGCCCAACCGACGCGCGTATTTACGATCACGATAAATAACAATAATCGTAGCGGAAACCGATTAAAATTATTGTATTACTTCAATACTATTTATTCCAACTATTAACACAGATTATCCCTCGTTTCTGTTAAGTTAAATTATACGTTTTACAGTGACTTTGAATTATTGTTATTAAATACTATTTGATAAGTTGGAGTTAAACTGTAATTTGGGCAGAATGTGGTGGATCCTTCGTCGAGCTCGGCTCACTGGCGCCTCGCTGTTCAGCCAGGCCACGGGGACCAACAACAACAACACTGTGAAAACAGGTACAGCTACGTAAATAAATAAACCATCAGAGATGTAAAAGATACCTCATAAAAAGTATTTTAAATACAAATAACTATTATAATAAGTAAGTATTTGAGATACCAAATACAAGATACTTTTGGTGATGGTATCTTAAATACTAGATACAAAATACGTTATAAATACTTTTTAAAGATACAAATACCTCTTCAAACACATTTTTCTTCAGATGAAGTTTGTTAAATTAATCAATGAAGATCACATTGCAAATGTTAGAAAATATTGAACATTTCAATGACTTAAGTTTAAATTGAGACTACAGTAACACTAGTTCTTCGAACATTTTTGTCGTTAATTTTTCTTCGGTTGAGGTTGAGGTCTCATTATCATACCTCCAACCGAAAAGAGTCGCTCCACAGGGGCAGAACTCGGCAGACAGGTGTTATATTTTTATAATTGTAGGATAATCATTTTAACTCTTCAAGCTGATGTCTTTATTGTTTAGGTATTGTAGTGTTTTCAAGTCAGTGGTTCTGCCCTGTCTTTTCGCTCCTTGCAATAGAGGAATCAGAGTCTTCTAAAAACATGTAATGAGACGATTTATTATTATTTGAAAAATATCAAATGAATAAGATGAAAATACGTATTTTGTATCTTGTATCTGTATTTCAGATACTTATGTATCTTAGATAAGTCACCAAACCATGACTTATTATCATTGTAATATTCATGTACCTTTTAGCGTGGAACCTATCCGAAGGAGAATTATGATCAACGGAACCCCATTACTAAGCCTGCGCTGTCCGACCGTCTGTCTGTCAGCGGGATGTTTCTCATGAACCGAAATGATTACACAAAATTTCTCGTGTTTGCTTCTATTGCCGCTACAACAACAAATAATAAGAATAAAATAAAATTATAAATAGAATGAAAGGGGCCTCATACAAGAAATGTGTTTTTTTATCGGTTTATAATACGGAACCCTTTTGTGAGCGAGTCCAACGTCTTTTTATGGCTTTTTCCATGGCTTCACATCACCTGAACGACTACTAGCCTACCTACATACTGTACAGGGAAACAGTACCAGTAAAATAGGGGTGGACTTTAGCAAAGCATCTACCTACTTAATTAGGTTATACAGGGTAATTTCTTAAAGTGTGCGTGGAGGGCCAAATCCTAAACTAAGAGGAATATCGAAAAACACTGAAAGGAGTCTCGAGCTCGATTTTGATGAAAACTAAAACTGTATTATTAGATTTTTGAAAATCGATTTTCCTAGTCAGGAATCGATACTGGTTGATTTTGAAAAATAAAACAAACCCTGTATTATTACACCATCCGAAAGTGTCGCTATTAAGGATCAAAATCTTGGAAGTAACATATGGCAAACTAAAGGAAAGAGCAAATTTTTAACAAATTATTTTTAAGAATTCTGACTAAATGGGTAGTCACCTAAACCGTAAATGATATTATTTAAAAAATCCTATGATGCAGTTGTAGATTTTGGGCCCAATGTTGTTAAAAACTGTCAGACGGAAATATTTTTTTTTTGAAAAATAAAAAAGAGTTTTGTTAAAAATGAGCTCTTTCTTTTAGTTTGCCAAAGGTTAATATTACTTCCCAGATTTTGATCCTTATAAGCGACACTTTCGGATAGTGTAGGTAAGTAATAATCCAGGTTGTGTTTTTTTTTTCAAAATCATTCGACCAAGTTTCGATTCTTGACTAGTAAAACCGATTTTTCTAAAATCCAATAATGAATTTTAGTTTTTATTAAAATTGGGCTCGAGACTCCTTTCAATGCTTATATGTTGTTTTTCCTCATAGTTTCGGATTTGGCCAACCACACACACTTTAAAAAAAAAACTTTGTAAGGTACGGTTTAAAAAAAAACACACGTCATTTTCCGCCGGGCCGGTTTTTCCCAGCTGCCCTGAGAAGAAACACCAAAACAAACTCAGAAGGCAAAGTCTACACAATATACTCGTACCTGTAAAATATCAAAGAGTACTTCTACTAGTTCACGAGGTTACTCGACTACGGTAATCAGTACTTACCTAAGAAAATAATATGCAACTAATAGGTAGTTATGTCCCAACGCAACTACCAAGCGATAGATAGATTCCAAGAAGTGAAGTTGTGGTCATGACGCGCCTGTGTTTATTCATCATCTGCCTTGCCTTTTCCCAAATATATTGGGGTCGGCTTTCAGTCAAACCGGGTTCAGCTGAATACCAGTATTTTACGTGGAGCGGCTGCCTACCGGACCTCCATAACCCATTAACTGAGTAACACGGTAGTTCTTGGCAAGACTGGAGTCAGATTTACTGGCTTCTGACAATCCGTAACGACTGCCAAAGATCTACAAATGACAACCGGGACCAACGGCTTACCGTGATTTCCGAAACTGAACTTTTTGCCCTGAATATGGTTGCTCAAAAACCGTACTAGCTCCCCTTCTATAAAACGCTTGAGGTTTTACCAGCATCCATACCTGCACAGTGGCCGTTTGAGGCACAGATAACATAAGTAAAGGATGAACGAATATGTCAACGCGGGTAATAATAGCCTATCATATTTTGATTGGAGTCATATTAGTTAGTGCTGCCGCAACAGCGCCACAAGCCCCATCTAAACAAGGACCTGTTCTACGGTCCATAAAAGGCACCTTTTCAAAGGACATTTGCATGTAAAAGCAAGAATCCGCACATTCCAATAACTTTCTTTTGAATTCTTTATTTTCGCGCGTTTACCGGATCCCATTTCATAGTAAACTTTATTGCAAAGAAGCTAAAGCGTTTTTCTTTTGCACTGATGTATTCTTTGTTAGGCTGCCATTTTAATCGACGTAAAAAGCTGAGTGGGTAGGTTTCTATATTGACTTGTTTTGTTTGACCTTTTGAACACCATCGCATAAACGCATCGGCGTGCCCCCTACGCTAAGCCACAAATTCGCCGTACTTTTTGTCACATTTTTGTGTGCGTATAGGCCACGCGCTTGCTTGTCATGTATACGTGACAACGGCGTTCAAAAGGTTAAGAATAAAATATCTATACATGTCTAGGTACAGTGTAGATGTGATATTTTATGCAATTGTAAATAAATGCTCACGTGTATGAAAGGACGTTTTTCAACACACTTTACCTGAGTGTGTTGAAAAACGACCTTTCACTCAACTACGACACACTTTCCCTCCTTAAAAGAAACTTCATCATCATCATATCAGCCGAAAGACGTTCACTACTGGACATAGGCTTACTCCAAAGGGGAGGGTGAGCGTTTGCCATAATCGCCACGCTTGGCAGGCGGGTTGGCGATCGCAGTGTAGCTGTTGCAATGCAGAGAGAAGGCTGCTACCATTCAAAGTAATAATAATAATAAAAACGACAAACGACAAATGCCGCAAATGTCACAATCAACCAGAGACCATTCAACACATTACAGGGGCATGCTCAACACTCACACAAACAGATTATACACACAGACATAATCAACTAGCAAATATCATTCATCAGAACCTAGCACTCAAATATAAACTCATACAAGATACGACCATCCCCTACTATAAGTATGTACCACAAACAGTCCTAGAAAATACCACCCACAAACTATACTACGACCGCGCCATATTAACCGACAGGACCGTTCACTACAATAGACCAGATATCACTCTACAAGATAAAGTCAATAAAGTCACTTACCTGATAGATATAGCAGTCCCTAACACACACAACTTACAAAAAACTATAGGTGAGAAAATCAGTAAATACGCTGAACTTAAAGAAGAAGTTACTAGAATTTGGAGGCAAGAAAAAGTGTTCATAGTACCCATAGTTGTCTCCACTACAGGTGTCATACCCAATCATCTCCACCATAGCCTCAAACAAATAGACCTGAAAGACTCAATTTACATTACACTTCAGAAAGCGGCAATTCTTAACACCTGTAGAATAGTAAGAAAGTTCATGCAGATAGAAGAAAATGAAATTTCTCCTCATAACATCAATCCTACACCATAAATTGTTTTCATCACATGTTACATTGACTTGGCTTAGCCCGTTAATGTAGCTTAAGACTAGCCAAAGAGCTAAGAAACAGTCTGTTTTTCCAAATAATAATAATATCTTGGGACAACTCACACACGGTCATCTGATCCCAAACTAGGCAGAGCCTGTGCTATGGCAACCAGACAACTGATAAACATACTTATATATTTCTAAATACATACATATTATAGACAAATTACACCCAGACACAGAACAAATGATCATGCTCATCACACAAAGATTTGTTCTTGGTGGGAATCGAACCCACGACCTCCGGTTTAGCAGTCAGGGTCACTAACCACTCGACCAACAGGCCAGTCAAAAAAGTCAAAAAAGTCAAAGTCAAAAGTCATTTATTCAATTAGGCTGAGTGCCAGCACTTTTTGAACGTCAAAGTTCTACATAAAGACAGCCCCCAAAACGCCCGCCCGTCACCACTTCCTAGTGTTTTAGCTGGTTATAAAAAAAATAAAAATAAAGCATGACCAGCAAGGCGACCAGCCACCACAAGCAGCACCCGTTCACGAGCATAACGCAAAGATCAGCCATTACCCCCCTCGCCATGTTTGAGCGAAGGAGGTAACCCGGCCTCCGACGCCTCAGTGGCATCTAAGGGAGCATGACGAACTTGCTGCCGGTTGTTCAGTCAAGAATAATATAAAACAGCTATAGGACAATACTAGTTCATCATATGTTGCAATACAACTCATTAAAAAAACATTTGTAATGAGTAGATTATGTCAAAAAAAAAAATGTAGTAAAAGATCACTGACCAATACGGCCGGACAAAATAAAAAAAAAATATTATATGAACTCATATAACTTGTCATAAGCGAACTTACAGAGAAAGAACATGATAAATATGACATTCTTTTGTGAGTCCCTAATTCGCCTTATACGACACGCGGGAAGTGATAGGATTGTCCTTAATGGAATACTTTAAAATAATACTTTACATCAGACACCATACAGAACTAACTTTACAAACATAATATTTAGTAACAAACTGTTATGACGAGGCTCGTGGATTTTTTTGCTCGATTGCAGACCAATAGTGGCTGCTCGCCGTCTGAACCTGTCTTTAACACACGGGATTTTCGAAATAATGTCATGATGATTGACGAATAATAAATGTGTGAGTAGTCCGTTTATTCCGACAGCATCTAGGTATTAGTAAAGACGACAACCCCGTTCACGCGATGTAACCCACATCCCGGAGTAAAGGGAAAAAAATGTCTTGTTTTTAGGGCTCCGAAAGTCTGTATAAACGGGGCCCTATAGGATTAACCGTGTGTCTATCTGGCTGGCCGTCTGTCTGTCTGTCCATCTGTCTTAGCCAATATTCACCGAATCTACTGGACTGATGCAGTTTGGTACAACTATATACCTAAAAACCCATCCTTGTGTTCCTTCTTAAGCCACACACACACACACACTATGCAGGCAAGCATATTATAAGTTGGGAGATTACATTTAAGATAAAAATGCTTGGCTCAATGCTGGTCCTGCTCCACAGCCAGTAGGGCGCACAAACTAATCTTTTAGCAGTTGTTAGACTCGCTGAATATTGTAAGACCATCCAATTTTCATTGTATAGACTCAATTAATTAATTTAGCATTGTATAATTTCATGCATTAACGGCACATGTGTGAAAAAATATAGTTTATGGTACACAGTAGTGTACCATAAACTATATTTTTTCTTTGGCTTGAATGTGTCCTGGCGGTTGGGAGTGTCATGCTCACTTAAAAGTCTGGCTGATGGTGCTGGATCATTTGGCACTCTTCAAAGTGGTTGAGCCGAATGGTGCTAGCGCAGGCGTCATATTGCTGAGCGAGCGCCGTCAGCTAGGTCTGGTCATGTCTCAGCTGCCACGGTTTATTTTAATTATTTTTTCCTTGAATTATTGCTTTTTTTTTTACTTCGTACGTTTGATCGTGCAAGTCTTTCTACATCGTTCTCACATATTTGTATGTTTGTATAATTTTTCACACGAATGATGTGACCATATCATTGTAAAAAATATTGATTTCAAAGAGTGTCCGTGGCGTTTCTTGCATTTTCTACTCCATAGAGATCTACGCATTGGAACGTGCAACTAGCTTCAGGTCTTTGACTGACGAACATTGACAATTCAAAAGCGCCTGTAGTAAATGGTTTTTTTTTAAATCAATATTTCCAATTTGAGGTTTAAAATTATCTTAAATAAATATTAATATATACAAGATAATTTTTAATAAGGTAGCTAATGCTTTTGCACGCGACTTCGTACTCGCATATCCCATTTTTCTCGTTCTCCTATTCTTCTAGTGCTCCCGTGCACTCCCCAAGGAAGCTACATGCCAAATGTCCACTTTCTACGACCAGTAGTTTCGGCTGTGCGTTGTCAGTTACTCACTCAGTCAGTCAGTAACGGAAGAATTTTATATATTAGGATATTCCATAGTCATCATCCGATCTTTCCCTCTCTTTGCTTAAAGATTCATCCCAAATAACTTATTTTATGAGCGTTCACGTCGACTTTTCAGTTGAGACCAAATAAATTGCTTTATCGTTCTCGAAAAGTGTAGACTCTGCCAATTTATTCTAAATCTGGAAGGTCTTTAAGATTGATATATTATGAGCATTGAGAGGAAGATTTTATGCATACACGTCTTTTTTATCGTGTAGATCTATTAGTAGTAGTAGGCGATTATAAAATATCTTGAGAGATTATAAACCTTCGATAAATTGTCAACATTTGGAATACTTTTATACGCATCAAAATTTGATAGTCTTATAATCTCTCGAAGTCATTCCGAGAAATAACACAATTTATGAAATGTGTTGGTTTGATTCCGTGCTTCGAAAAACTCGTTTCGCCGTCGGTTCCAGCTTTACATAGATGATTATATAAATTTGTACATATTAGTCAGTCGTTACGGATAGTCAGAATACAATGCCAAAAGCCTGAAAATATGGCAACCAGTCTTGCCATTGCCAAGGAGTAGGTATCGTATTTCGCGTGTGGTTCCAGTACAGTTAGGCAGTTGCACCGCGTAGGTGGGAGATGGAACACCGGGGTGGTTTTAGTCAGTAAGAGTCTGACAGACCCCTCCACCCGCCCCAGGGTGGAGGATTTCCATGAGGATTTCCCCCCGA
>NDFZ01005061.1:217926-267369 GCA_002192655.3 Mamestra configurata | reverse complement strand
GTCGCTTACGTTCCCGCGATCCCCGGCGTAGGTGGGAGATGGAACACCGGGGTGGTTTTAGTCAGTAAGAGTCTGACAGACCCCTCCACCCGCCCCAGGGTGGAGGATTTCCATGAGGATTTCCCCCCGAGACCAAAAAAAAAAAAAAAAAGGTTAAATACTGGTAGTCTGACAGACCCCTCCGCCCGCCCCAGGGCGGAGGACATCCATGATGAGGATTTCCCCCAGACATAAAAAAAAGGTTAAATACTGGTATTTAGCTGCATCCTGTTAGAATGGGAACCGAACCCAGCATAGTTGGGAAAATGTGAAGCAGGTTGATTGGAGCTTGGTCTGAAACAGTGAAGTCTGAAAATGAAAAGTGCCAATTTCGACTTCGACATGTTTATGCTCTCCTGGTACTTGTGAATCTTTACCGCTCACAAATACAGCCCCGGAAAGACTTCGTCACGTGTATGATCTCCTGGTACTGGTGAATTTTCAGCGTTCAGCCAGCAGCGCCTCTGAATTTCCACTTCCTCCTCACTAAGCAATACCATTTACCAAGATAAAAAGTAGCCTATGTGTTATTCCAGGATATGCACTATATGTGTGCCAAATTTTATCCAAATCCCTGCAGAAGTTTTTGCCTGATTGTTGCACAAACATACAAACTTTCACATTTATAATATTAGTGTAGGATTAATGTTATTATTGCCACAGAACATAAATTCTGCTCTTTGCTGTGTAGCTTTGTGCTCTTTTCTGTGTGTGTGTGTGTGTGTACACAAATAAATTCATAACATGTGTTCTGCAGACCTCAGGAACCGCGTCGCCTATACTTATAATACTACTAGCTGATAGGATTCATACTTTTTAAGAACATGTCGGTAAAGAAATGGTGGAATCGAAAATTGACAGCACGAAAATTTGTTTGGATAAAAAAAAACGGCCATTTTGTACAAACATCGTTCATTGTTTGCCGTCGTAAAGTTTTTTTAAACCAAAGCATAATATTATTGGGAACCGTTCGAAACGAAATCAAATTATATTGAAACTTTTGAAAACAGTTTTGGCTAAGTGGTTTGTATAACTTATATAATTTCAATATGAATCGAGTTGGGACTTTGGGTTGAGTTTTTGAGTGTTTCTCTCATAACTATTTGAGTTCGAGAGTTATTGGTATAATACGATGTTATCTATTTAAAAGGAATGAGCCTAACATACCTAATCCACAAAGGATACCACATTATGGTTCCCAATAAACGATAGCTGTTCAATATCTACCTATGTAGCGTTTGTTCTGAATCATTTACTTTTTAGCGAAGCGCTGTTTGTATCATCATCATCTGCCTAGCCTTTTCCCAGCTATATTGGGTCGGCTTCCAGTCAAACCGGATTCAGAAGAATTAAATTTTACGTGGAGCAGCTGCCTACCAGAACTCCACAACCCATTAACTGGGTAACACGGTACTTCTTAGCGAGACTGGTGTCAGATTTTCTGGCTTATGACTATCCGTAACGCCTGCCAAAGATCGGATGCGTAACGAAAATAAATACATTTGGAAAACGGGGTGGTCACTTTTTGAAGTGAAAATTGGAAACTTAAAAAAATCTTTTTCCAACTGTACCGTGTGACATATCAAATCAAAGAGCTCATTGTAGGGTCTCAAAAGCTTTTTTTAATGATTATGAAATATACCATTTTATGTCATTTAAGAAAATTGATGAAAATTGACTATGGGAATAGTCAATTTTTATCAATTTTCTTTCGCGCCTTATCTTCGAAACTACTGAACATACAAATAATAGGTCTTTATTTATAGATTACAGGAAAACTTACAAGGGTTTATGATTTTAAAGTAATACGAGTATGTTAAAAAATATTATTCGTTCGGAATCCTTTGTCCTTTGTTGTCATCCTTTTTCTAGCTTTTTCCCATCCATATTGAGGTCGGCTTCCAGTTAAACCGAATCGAAAGTTTTAGTACCTATGTAAAAAAATATATATTTTGACCGTTAATATCTCCAGAACCAATGGTTTCCCAGGTATGGTCCACATGAAAAGCAATCTCCATGTGGTTTGTGGATACTTAACAACGAGATACGTGATGCCGTATCACCAAAAAAAAAAAACATATTAAATAATTAATTATCATTTTCGTCGCGCGATGAAAATTATCGTGAACATGATCCAGTGCTCGCGCGATGATTGGAAAGCTTTATTTAGGACCACAGAAATATAAAAAACAGCTTGTTTATTATAATTATCTATTTTTAGGACACTCAAAAGAAATGTGTGTTTTTAATCTCGTCGTGCGACGAAATCGCATCGTTAGCTCGTACGATTGTTAGCCAATTAGGATGACGCCCTATTGTATCCTTTATAAATCAATTTCTTTTTAAAACAAAAATGCAAAGGAAGAGTGTTCCTTATTCGCTTTTTTCCAATTTTTATTGAAAATTCGAACATTTGGAACCCGTCAACTTTAAAAGTGCTTACACTAGAATATTTTGGCTTTGCATAAATTTTGGCAGATTACCGTTTCAATTTAAGAGCGGAGACGGGAGACGGGCCACATTTATCGGGTAACTGGTCACCACTGATGAATCCTCATCATAGTTTAATTCAGTAAAACTCTGCGTTTTTACTTTTCTGAAGACTTTATGGGGTGGCGAGCGGGGTAGCCGCCCGAGCCGCCCGGGCCACCCGGTCGCTCTTGTGCACCTCGCACAGTCCGAGATAAAAAAAAAACGGGCAAAAAGCCTTAATTTGAAATTTTTTATATTTTAAGCAATAAAATGAAGTTATTTCATAGTAAATTACATTTGATATGAGTGAGATAGAAAATTGCAAATCTGAAAACAGTTTTTTAGCTTTGCAATTTTTTCTCTTGATAATTTCGTTGCTAGTTGTTTTTGATTTTATTTAATATCTCGTTTTATGGAGAAGCCGCAAACATATACCTACACTTATTTTTGACTCATATCTGTGTATGGCTCCCCAAAGTCTGCCGCCCGGGGCCCCGTGCGGATCTACCGCCCGGGGCCCCGTGCGGATCTACAGCCCGGGGCCTCGCAACGGTAAAGGCCGCCGCTGCTACTGCCTTACTACGACGGGTTTTAGTCCTAAGCGCTACGTAAAACAAGTAGGTAAGTCAGCCACTGATCCCTTGCGAATAAACCTCTTTTGGTAAAGAACACATCGTCATAAAAATAAGGTGATTTAGCTTATGGAATGTGAGCCTGGCTGGCTGGTGGTGAGGTCGAATCTTGTTACCGTTGGTAGGTGTTCGACGGAAAGGTCATGTGAGGTGAGACGTAGCCCCGAAGGGACTCGTAAACACTCTCATATTTAGATGACATCTAATCTTAAAGTTTTTCGTCACTCTTTGGAAACACAGCAAAATCCGTGGATAAAAAATTTTACGTTTTTAAATAATGTGTGTCTGGATGGTATATCTTGATTCCTAGATTACTTCTATGTACTCAATGTGGGCTGCACAGTAGATATTAGGGCGCGTTTTAATTTTTTTTTTTAATGATGTGAAATCATGAAATTACTTCTTCCGCTCCCGGTGGAGCGGTAGGGCATGTCAGACTCTTACTGACTAAAACCCATCCGTGTTCCTTCTAAAGCCCTTTGCGTTCCGGGGCTCGGTGACTCTTTCGAACAAATTCTGTAACCCTGACAGGCTCTGGCCCTAGCGGGCCCCGAGTCCTATGCTGATATCTCTTTGAGGCGCGCGTGGAACACAACGCGCCATCGAAACGAGCCTGGTTGTGACCGGACAGCGAGCCACCTAACGCTCTCCGTCCGCAGGCCCACGCGTTTCTACTTGCGGGCAACTCGCATGCAAATTGAATTACATTGCGGGGTACGATCGACTGATTGATCGTGTTATACCTCGGTAGCACGCAGTATAATACAACTAGTCAACATCACTTTGTTTGACCTCTCGCTTATGTGGCGCCAACTGGTGGCGAAAATTTTCCTGGAAACTCTCATTCGCAATGTGTCAAGTGCCTACACCTCTAATTTCCCTACATTTTTTTTTACTTGTCTTTGACATTGACTGTCGCTGATATGATATATGGAACGTGCAGTGTGCACGGCGTACACAATGCCATCTAGCGTTGAAAATTCGAATCTTTTGTCTACCTAATAAAACTATACAACGTGTCACAGAATAAACGCAATACCTGCTAAGGGTTCGTTGTACTCATAATTATGAAAAACTTTTACTATGGAACCAATACAGATATCGAGAAAAAAGATCGACTCCCCCATACATTTCTGTGCGCACTAGTAGACAAAATGAACAGCTGACTTTTTGATTCGTGGTTTCAGTGTTGGTCCCATAGTAAAAGTATCCAAACGATTTCAAGCAAGATTCCAACCAAAAAATTCGGACTAGGTCCTCTTTAGTCGGAACTTGAAATAATTCTAGCGTTTTAGTACTTGGAAAAAGGGTCGATGTAACACAGCGTAGGGTTCCTCTGGGACCTGTCCAACACATTTCCAAAGTTACATGACAACTACAAATTATGTGGAGTTTCATTTTAACAATCTACAGAAGTGGGGTAGCATTTTCTCATTTACTTACCTGTCAGTATTGCCCCACTGCTTCCCTATAGCCTTCCACTATTCTCGGTGTGTTGCTCGGGTAACGTTGTTTTAAAAAATAATACTCTTCTGATTCCTATAAATTGCAGAAATGCATTATGAGCTTTTATTCTGTTGGTTTGTGTGAGCGATTTACAAATGTTATATCCCTGTTATTTTAGGTACTTAATCTTTTTTCCTTCTCAAATTTAATTTCGTAAATAAATGTATTTACAAAATGTTTATGTTAAACTACCTTGGAGACCGCTTATAGGCAAACGTAGTCACAGGGACGCCCTGCGGAGCGATGGATCGATGATTTGAAGAAGGTGGCTGGCAGCGGATGGATGCGGACCGCCCATGACCGGAATGGTTGGCGCTCTTTGGGGGAGGTTTACGTTCAGCAGTGGACGGTAATTGGCTGTTATAATGAGCTACCGAACCTATTTATAATCTTAAGGGAATTAGGAATTTTATTGTATATTAATGGGATCATGCATATACCTGTAGGTAATGCTCGTGGAGGAGAACAGCAGATGTTTTCTTGACATTATAACAGTGTTACGGGTAAGAGAGCACCAATACGCTCGGTGACAAGCTGAGCGTCCAACCGAAGGTTGTTTTTAAAAAGCTCGCTTTTAGCGATAAGGCCGCCCATTATGAGACCCTATGTTAAGTTTTCTTCTTTCTCATCTATCTTTTCTGTTACTTATGTGGTGTACATAATGAAGAGTATTAATATATTCTGTTCTGTTTTGTTCTGTTCCATGTCATTCTACATTATACTCCATTCTACCTATTCCATTCCATTCAATTCCATTCAATTCGATTCCATTCAATTTTATTCAATTCCATTTAATTCAATTCCATTCAATTCCATTCAATTCCATTCAATTCCATTCAATTCCATTCAATTCCATTCAATTCCATTCAATTCCATTCAATTCCATTCAATTCCATTCAATTCCATTCAATTCCATTCAATTCCATTCAATTCCATTCAATTCCATTCAATTCCATTCAATTCCATTCAATTCCATTCAATTCCATTCAATTCCATTCAATTCCATTCAATTCCATTCAATTCCATTCAATTCCATTCAATTCCATTCAATTCCATTCAATTCCATTCAATTCCATTCAATTCCATTCAATTCCATTCAATTCCATTCAATTCCATTCAATTCCATTCAATTCCATTCAATTCCATTCAATTCCATTCAATTCCATTCAATTCCATTCAATTCCATTCAATTCCATTCAATTCCATTCAATTCCATTCAATTCCATTCAATTCCATTCAATTCCATTCAATTCCATTTAATTCAATTCAATTCAATTCCATTCAATTCCATTCAATTCCATTCAATCCCATTCAATCCCATTCAATCCCATTCAATCCCATTCAATTCCATTCAATTCCATTCGATTCCATTCAATTCCATTCAATTCAATTCAATTCCGTCTTATTCCATTTATAATTCAATTTATTATATTCTAAGATACGATGACTCGCTTGACACGCTTTGTTTCTCGCACTACGATACAATTGACGAATAGAAAGTGAAGTCGTGAGCACAGCGCGCTTTTGGCACCACATATCTTTAAAGTATTCGTTTTTCATTAAGCTGTTACTTTTTGCAATTAATTTTTTTTGCCAAAGTACTTTTTTGCCATTTTTAATAAGCTATTTCGTTGTAACTAACTCGTGAAATATTTCTGTTGGTTAAAGAATTTTGGTTTTATATTTACTATAACTTTAGATGTCATTATGTTATGCGGTAATGCCTACTTAATTTGAAATACCTCCACGAATATTCTCAAAACTATTGAACATGATTTTAATTGAAAATTGTTAAATGATCTATATATATATCGAAAACAAAGGGCTGGAAGATGGCTAGACTAATTGTAGTCTATACATTATTTGCAAGTACATACTTGTTATACCTACAAAACCAAATTGGATCAAATTCTGTGAAACTCAAATTAGTGATGTTTTATTTACAAAATGTAGCTTGTTAATAAAATTACAAAATTAATAGAATGGATTTGCATAAGTTATTTTGGAAAAGAAAATTATTGATTGAGGGAAAGTTCTTTCGAAGGTTGGTAGGTACTGACACAATGGTTGCGGAATTTGTTCGAAAGAGTCACCGCGGCCCTGGAACGCAAAGGGCTTTGGAAGAAACACGGATGGGTTTTAGTCAGTAAGAGTCTGACACGCCCTTCCGCTCCACCCAGTGCGGAAGAAGTCATTTGATGATTTCCCATCCTTAAAAAAAAAAAAAAAAGGTACTGATACAATGAACATGTGGAACTCGTGAGACAAAACACTCGCAACTCATAAAAAAAAAACATTTATTTCAGACAGGTCCATAGCAAAATTTGCACATAATATTAAATAAAATTCAAATATATATAATAACTAGCGGTCCCGACAGACGTTGTCCTGTCCGAACGTTGGTTTGTGTATGACGAAAAATTATCGAAATCGATTTCAGCGCCACCTACCGGATCCAATTGTGAATCTAAACCATTCTCAAATCACCTTGAATACACACAAAATTTGTTATCAACATCGGTCCAGCCGTTAAGGAGGAGTTCAGTGACATACACACGTACACAAAAAAAAAATACATTAAGATTAACGAATTCATAAATTTATGATAACACTTATATTTAGATCTTTAACGGGAGCAATCAATCGGCCAGACTAAAACAATAGTTTTCTTAACTAATCAGATTTAAATCGGAATAGATTCACGCCCCTTCTAAAGTACCATCGACTTATCATATGCCAGCTACATGCAACCACACAGGTGTTACCCGTCACAGTTCCTAGGCCCATAGGTCGAAGGAGCCCAGGAAAGGCGGTGGACCAGTGATCACGTGCCACCCTGTACCTCAACGTTCAGGGGAGACCTCTTTACAGTCCCCATTTCTTAACCCCATTACGGTACAAAACATCCCCAGAGGGAGATGGGGGGGACAGGGTTGCCCCCTTCTCCCTGTTGCAGAATTTATTCGAAAGAGTTACCTTATGGCCCTGGAGCGCACAGAGGAACACTGATGAGTTTTAGTCAGTAAGAGTCTGATTCTGATACTCCCTTCTGCTCCGCCCAGATTGGAAGGAGTCATTTAATTTCCAATTCCAAGGGTATTCCGGTTTATTTTTTATTTTTGGCTGGCCTGTTGGTCGAATGGTTAGTGACCCTGACTGCTAAACCGCAGGTCGTGGGTTCGATTCCCACGCAGGACAAATCTTTGTGTGATGAGTATGATCATTTGTTCTGTGTCTGGGTATAATTTGTCTATAATATGTATGTATTTAGAAATATATAAGAATGTTTATCAGTTGTTTGGTTGCCATAGCACAGGCTCTGCCTAGTTTGGGATCGGATGACCGTGTGTGAGTTGTCCCAAGATACTATTATTACTACTACTATTTATTATATACTTTATTGTATATGTTAAAATAAGAACAGGACAATCAATCATAAAAATAAGTGTACAATGGGCGGTCTTTTTGCACAAGGTAATCTCTTCCAGACAACCTTTGGATGGATTGAAAGAAAGGAGGTAAATTTAGGGCTGTCAGTGTGTGGCTTGGTCTTTTAAAAAATCGCAGGGCTTCCTCTATCTGCTGATCACCGGGGTGGTTTCAGTGAAGTAAATATCCCTCACTCCATATGGATGGAATCGAGTTTAAGGTTCAACATGTTTTGCCATATTCGGCGTATAAAATATGTAATTATAAAACTTTTTTGGAATTACAAATAAGGAAATCATTAAAATATATTCAAAATAAAATTCAAACACATTATTATAGTCAATACAAGAATATAGTCAAAAAATACTTAAAATATTAAATTAAATTTCTTATACAATTATCTAAATTCATAATTTGTCATTCAAAAACTCCGTAACATCATAATATCCCTTACTAATATATAATTTTGCACCAAAAGATCAGGCATCTTTTGAAGGTATCCTCCCATAGCAAAAAGAGATATATATGTAGGTAATTGGTAATTACGCTGAAAATTTATATATTCCGTTTAATGCATATACAATATATTTAGGCCATTTTGAAGTGGAAATTCTTCTTTCTGTGTGTTTTCATGGCTGGGTGAGTAATTTCGAATCTTATCAGTTACCCTATAATAAAAATAATATGTATATAAAGCGGCTATAACAGCCGGTCTATTCTGTCAACATCTTACCGTGTAAACTTACGTGAAGTGAGCATGAAGTGAACTGTCATTCTATCTTGCTTGTATGAATTGACAGAATAGACCGGTGTTATAGCCTCTCTTGAGTGACTTATTGAGTGAACATGAAGTGAGCTCACATCATGTTCACTTCACCTCAGCTTTCCCGGTGAGATGTTTACAGAATTGCACTGCAGGAACCCTACAAATACCCTACAAAATTGGCTTTTGCAATGTGTACCTGTAGTACATTGGTGAAACAGTAAAAAGTTTAAAGCCACATTTATTAAAGCGACCCATTAGGAACACATAAAACAAATGAATAAATAAAACAGTCTTAAATCTTACATAAAAAACTTGGCACTACCGCTGTCATAAGATATTCAAAAGAAAAATGGCGGTTAACGACGAACTTCTTGTTCAGAATGCTTTCGGAAATTGTGAGACTCATCTCTTAAGAACATTTTTTTAGAGCTGGCTTAACATTTTCGCTCTTAAAGACCGCTAATTTGCCTCTTGAGCTCTGATGTAGAAGTTATCTCATTAATTTTGCCTTTTAAAGATATTAGATACCTTATAAACGAACTCACTTAATTGACCGATCAGTTTGATTTGTTGTTATATGCATTAATTAATTTATAGTTATTTTTTATGTTTATTTATTTTTTATTTTGTGGGCCCTAGATGCCTGAAATAAAGGATTAACCCTTAATCTGGCAAGAGAAAAAAAAATTGAAATTTTATTTTTTTTATATATTTTTGTCATCGTTAGATGTTTCTAAAACCAGGAAAAATAATTAAAAAAATCTAGTATATCTCGATTTTGAGAAAATGCATGTCCAGTATACAGGACATTGCCAGGTTCTCCATAAAGTAACTATAAATATCGATGTCCAGTATATTGGATATTGCCGAATTAAGGAATCGTTCGAGAATTTTTATAAAATCTTTATTTATGCAATTATAAAATAAACAAAAATAAAATGCATGTGTATAATGAAAATATTTATTGTTGTACAATTTTAAAATTTAAAATGACATTATTGTTATTTATTTGGCTTGTATAAAACATAAAAAGTGTAATTCTTCTTTGTAATTTTTTTTTAAACACTTATAATATCTAAGCAAGAGTTTATAATATCTAATCAGTCAAACTTTTCTAAAACAATTAATAGTTTCACTTACTTGCTATGGTAATCATAAAAACAATTTCTCTTACGTACTAAACACAACCTTTGATTGATTGAACATCAGTCTTATTTTTGGTGCAGTATTTACAGCGACCATAGGATTGTCCAAAGCGCGGCCAATGCCCTACGCCGTCATAACGGACGCTGTCATCAGTTCATATATTTTCTTATGGATAATCTAGATCTCCCTTTATTTTGCAGCTCTCTAGCTAATTGACAGCCAAACAGCTTTAACGGCATATGCCTTACTGCCAGCCGATTACAATTTCTTCGGTATAATAACCAAGCGTTATTTGTACAAATGTCGATCATTTGAGCAAGAATGGCAGTGTACCAGCGTCGATTTTTGTAAGTAGCCCGATATAGTGCTATGAGCATGTCGGCAAGGTCGACACTGCGTAGAGGTTTGTGTTATGGACTATATCTTGGAGTATATCCACAGAAAAATATTTATGAAAATAAACTATAGGTCAGTCGTCGTTAGGCATGTCAAAAACAAATTCACAATCCTTTATTTCAGCCTTGTGCAAGAACTTGCCTTTTTTCCAATTGTAATTGGTTGTCTTACGCTTTTTTGATTTGACGTGTCTAATGCGAGTGTTGGTATTGACGGGTTTTTTTTTGTTTTGACCTGGTATTTACAATATTAGGTGCCGGTGATATGTCCATTGTCCAGCACAGACTGGCACCATCAATTTCCTGGCCATTGTGCAAATCTGGTTCTTCATCTGAGCTGGTCTGGCCTTCTACGTCCGATAGAGCGTTAATTGGTGGCACTAAAGCTAATAATTTTGAGGCACGTGATGTTTTTTTGAAGGCCTGTAAATAATAATATTGTTATGTATCATATATAACATATAACATACATAATATAGATATTAGTTCATAATATTATACTAATTGTTAGTTGTCTGTCTCATTGGCAATGTCCAGTATACTGCACATCACAAAACCATACTAAACCCTCGAGAACCCGGCAATGGGATGTATACTGGACACACAAGTTTCGCAGAGCATAACGAAAAATCTATAAGTAATATTATGATTTTAGTATACACGTTCATATAAAAATACGTTATGGAATATACAGGAAAGAAATAACTATTTATTTTAGAACATTAAAAATAAACAAATCGAGACTTACCGAGAGCGGTCGTGACGCGTTCATCCTCCCTGACGTTGCGGCGACGACTGATCGGCCGAGCGCACGTGCTCATTGACAGTTATTTTTTATGCCATAATATAGGACATAACCAAGTTATTCCATACATAAAAAAACTAATATTTAAAAAAAATAATGCTGCAGATTTTTTTTAAGTCGATGTCCAGTATACTTCCCACTGTCGAATTAAGGGTTAAATTAATTAAAATAAATAAAAAGAGTGAGAATAAAAAAAAAAAACAGCCAAGTGCGTGTTGTACTCGCGTGCAAAGGGTTCCGAACGAATCTCATTTTTGTAACGTGTTACTTTAAAACCATAGACTTCTTGTAGGTTTTCCTTTAATATAAGGCAAATATAGGCAAAGAACTTATTTGGGTATGTTCAAAATTTTAGGCTCAGTAGTTTCGGAATATCTTGGTAACTTCAAAATCATATATTTCAAAAGTATGAACATTAAATAATGTGTAACCCACACAATAAGCCCTTTAATTTGATATGTCATACGGTAAAGTTTGAAAATTTGTTTTTAAATTTTCTAATTTGTCCCTGAAGTGTCCCCATCATCATCATCATCCACAGCCCGACCCACTGCTGAGCATAGGCCTCTCTTCTCTTGTGCCAATCCCCACGTTCCTGTGCCAGCTTCATCCAGGTTCTACCCGCGATGGCAACAATGTCGTCCGCCCATCTCGCCACCGGTCGACCAACACTTCTTCCAGTCCTCGGGCGCCACTCGGTCACTGCGCCTTACTCTACCTATCATCAACGCGCCTTGCCAGGTGTCCTGCCCAGCCCCATTTTAGTTCCGCAATTCGTTTTTC
This sequence comes from Mamestra configurata, assembly GCA_002192655.3. NCBI lineage: Eukaryota > Metazoa > Arthropoda > Insecta > Lepidoptera > Noctuidae > Mamestra > Mamestra configurata. The sequence goes on along the minus strand of NDFZ01005061.1, from coordinate 255,396 downwards.
CCACTACAAAAAAAATATATTTACTTAATACGTCCGTGTTTGGGTCTCCAAAAGTTCATATTATTTATTTAAACTTAATGTACAATAGCTGTACATGGGCGGACTTAATGCATCAAGGCATTCTCTACCAGTCAACCTTTGGGTTAAAAAGACTACCAAACACCAAACAAACAACAGAATCAACCCTAAAAATATAGAGTATGTGCCAGGCTGATGCTCCCTGTCACTGGGATACTCATACTTTCCCTATTCCATTATCCCAAGTCATGTACTCCAACTCGACTTCACCTCGAATAATCAAATTAACAGTTATAGCTGGTTATTTATCGGCATAAATTGAGGGTGTTTTCCACTGTGAAATTTCCATGACAACCTGTCAACTGCCGAGATAGAGATATGTAATCCATAACGTACATGAATTCTCTCCAAACATTGACCGGACACAACACAGATACCGATATCCTCAAACTTTTCTCATAACGACCATTAACTTCACAGGTCGGACCCTAAGTAGGAAATTAAAGTTTAATCTATCACAATCTCTTGCCGCTAACCAAGCAGGCCACCAGGAGCCTGCAGACAAAGGAAACTTTACAGCAACTTCGTCCGTTTTTCAGTCTGAGCACAACTTTCAGTGTTTAATGTGTGGCAGGGAAAAATTTAAAAGGTCAACTCATAATAGTTTGCGAGAACACAGCACACTATTTATACATTTTAGAATGATTCTATTTTGTTTTAATGAAAGTAAATACTAAGATAGGGAACACAAATATAATCGCTTGTAAATCGAAACAACTGATTTTTAGTTTCTTCTTCGATTATTTATGGCACTTACTAGAGCTGTCTTTTGAAACCCCGGGTGTGTTCTATAAGTTGGACGTGTGTATGTGAGTGTCTGTGTATCTGTATGTTTGTCTGTGGCATCGTAGCTCCTAAACAGATCCGGCCAGGGTTGCGAGCAAAAACCTACCGCGGCCTCGGATTGCAAAGGACATTTGAAGGAACGGACGGGTGGGTTTTAGTCAGTTAGAGTCTGACACTTTCCTTTCGCTCCGCCCAGAGGGGGGGCGGCAGGAGTCATTTAATGATTTCCCATCCACAAAAGAAAGCTCCTTAACGTTTCAAATGATTTTGGTTTAGTTTTTTTGTTTGGAAGGACTTGATCGAGAGTGTTCTTACATAATACTATACATAATATTATAGTTCGAGAGAGTTACCGCGGCCCTGGATCGCAAAGGGTATTTTGATGGAACACGGGTGGGTTTTAGTCAGTAAGAGACGGACAGCCCGCTCCCCTCAGAGGGGAAGAGTCATTTGACGATTTCAAGTTCCGAAAAAAAAACAGCTAGTATAATTGTCCTTCTGTCTGTTCCTCAACTGTGGTCAACGTAAAGTTGTAATTGTGATAAATATCGGAGAGCGACCGAACCTTAACAATGTTAAACTGAATTATATATTGTCTGCCCCGCGTTATTAGATTACTGCTAGGTCTGTTATATTTGTTATGTAAATTAAATATGCTTGCCTTGGAACCTGTGAATGTGATTTGACTTAAGATGAATAAGACTTAAGGTGCAATAATAATGCTAATGAAATTAAATCGATTGTTATGAAGTGTTAACCTAACTAACTGTAATATGTTTGTGTCTTATTCATTTGTAACTCTGAAACTAACAAAGTTTTGTTTTTCTTTCTTGCAGGTAATTATTTTCAACTAAAGGAAGGTATGTTTTTTACATTTTAACTGGGTGTTATTTAATAATAATAATATCTTGGGACAACTCACACACGGTCATCCGATCCCAAACTAGGCAGAGCCTGTGCTATGGCAACCAGACAACTGATAAACATACTTAAATATTTTTAAATACATACATATTATAGACAAGTTACACCCAGACACAGAACAAATGATCATGCTCATCACACAAAGATTTGTCCTGGGTGGGAATTGAACCCACGACCTCCGGTTTAGCAGTCCACAACGACTCGACCAACAGGCCAGTCAATTATGGTCTTTTTAAAAAAGGCCAAGTTCGATCAACTTTGAAAGGCCAAAGAAGGCCCGGAAAAAAAAGTGTGACATCCTGTAAGGCTAAGTTCAGATGAACGCGCGACGACGCGCGCTGCCGCGCGTTTCACCTATTCAGATGGCGGCGGCTTGCGCGCGACAGTCTAGCGTGAACATTCAGTGAGAATGGACGTGGAGGAGGCAATTTGCTTTTTTTTTTCTTCTGAGTCACCTTGGTCACAGAAAATTAACACTAATTCACCAATACCTTCTTTTTATTATTCTATTTGAATTGTCCTTCGAGTTAAGATTCCAAACAATCTAAAACCGCGCGCCGAGCCAACCGCGCGTCGTCGCGCGTTCATCTGAACTTAGCCTAAATCCAATAAATAACATCTACTTGATAAAAAAATATTGAAACAGGGTCTATTTAAAAGCAACTGGCGGACACTAGTGATAGAATAGGTATAGTTGAGTGAATGCTCGTGCTTTGCTAACATAACTTGTTTAAGATGTTGCCAACGTCCATTGGCGACAGGACAGCTAGGTCAATGGGTATTGCCCTAGCTGTCCTGTCGCCTGCGTAAGGAGGGAACGAGTAATCATGTGTTTTCTTATTTCTCCACTGTTCTTTTTTTACGGGTAAATTTCGTTACGGGATCAAAGACAATTGAATCGCTTTTCCGGGACTCGTTGTTCATTGACTCGGCGCTTTAGTGGTGGTCACCACTATTGATTCTGGCTCTCAGGAGTTGGAGTGATTGAGAAAAGTGCGGCGGGGTTGTCCCATTAGAAAAAAAACAAGAACAACATGATGACGCTAGTCTTCCCCGGAGGTATAGTCAGCGGTATAGCAAATAGTATACTTATTGACTTAATAAGTTAGCTGACATATTTATGAGGAGTCGAACTTGGAACAAAATGATCAAATAGCCGGGAGCGGCCTTTGTCACGTTTCCAGTTTTAGGGCTGCTAGCATAAAGAACTTTTTATCTAAACTATTATTAAACTGAGCTGAACATTGTTTGTTTATTTGTCTCTAGAAGATACAGATCCGATTAAGAAAGTTCTTTCTCTGATTGCAAACTACACTATTGGCTAGTTATACTCCTAGAGAAATGCACGGGCCCGGTGGTATACGCCACTTGTTTTTCTTTTTTTTTAAGGATGGGAAATCATCAAATGACTTCTTGTGCTCTGGGTGGAGCGGAAGAGCGTGTCAGTGTCAGTCTTACTGCCTAAGACCCATCCGTGTTCCTTCTAAAGCCCTTTGCGTTCCAGGGCCGCGGTGACTCTTTCGTACAAATTCCGCAAGCCTGGCAACCAAAACACTAAACAGTCCAATTTGGACCGTTTAGTGACACTAGAGCAAAGCCGCAGAAGTAGTAGATAGATAGATTGAATATACTTTATTGTACACAAGAAATAGTAACACATCTCTTTGACACGAACTTAATTATATCAGTACAATGGCGCTCTTATCGACACATCTCTTCTATCGACAGCGTTATCTACCAGACAACTTATGGAAGAATTAAAGAAACACGATTGAAGATTCAATGGGGAAGGTGCAGAATTTTCGAGTTTTTTTTGCGTTTGTAAATCTATTATTTTACTACGATGCACATCTGTTGTTTGAAACAGGAAAAAGCACTTGAAAATAAAATCATTGAAAAAGTAAGTATTACGATTTCCAGATGTTGAAATACAATTGTAAGTAAGTTTTTATTTGCAAAAAGTGGATGCTTTTAAACACGGACCGCGGTCATCTGACACCCCTACCTAACGTACCTACGGATAGAGTCGTGTCACGTAAACTGATAGAAATAAAACTAGAAGTGTATGAAAAACTTTCACGAAATCTATTGAATTAGTGACTCCTTGGGGTGGGTTCAAACGTTTTGCAATCTGGTTTGACGTTTTTCGTGTTGCTTTTCGAAATATGGTGTGGCAAGTGCCAAGGAGTTCATGACTAAATAATAATAACCATAAGAGGATCTTTTAAGCTAAGCAACACTTGCCGCGGATCTTGGATTGGTGACCATTCTTTACAAACCGAGACCTCTTCGTCTCTTTAATAATCTTACATCACATATCTTTCTGGCTCTGTCGTTCTGGGTTCCGTCTTACCCACGAATTGGGTCGTGTAAGTCAGATAAGCAGTTGATCTGGAAGCTGACCCTCAGACAGTTGGAAATAAGCCAGGCAGATGGATTCAGGATGGGACGTGCCTACGTCACGGGTCTTAATGACTCAGAGATTTAGACGGCCAGCGCAAAATGGTATCAGCCAGCAGCTCGGGCTACTTTTTATTTGTTTTTTTTTGAAGGATGGGAAATCATCAAATGACTCCTTCAGCTCTGGGCGGAGCGGAAGGGAGTGTCAGACTCTTACTGACTCAAACCCATCCGTGTTCCTCCTAATGCCATTTGCGAGCCACCCAACGCTCGCCGTCCGCAGGCATCAACCACTGTTCCATGCTCTGGCGCAACAGGTCCTAAGCGGCGGCGCAGTGGCTGATGTTCGCCTGGAGGAGGCGTAATTGGCACTCCATTTCAGCCCCCTGTGAGGGCTCTACCGCGGAATTCGATACTTGCGTCTCTTTCTCCTTTAAACAGAGGGAAAAGGTTAGCAATAAAAGCCTAAATTAAGATGGTTTACAACCTAATCTGATCTATCCATAAGTTTCAACGTACCATTTAAACATTTGTAGTTGTAAAGGTACGTACGCCGGGGTCAGTATTTAGTGCCTTGCTGTAATGCGACCCGCATCTACAGTGAGATAACAAGGGTTAGCCGCACTACACCGTCTATCAAGCTAATTTAACAAGAGTAAGGCTGCTGAATCTTCTGCAGGCCTGCTCTCTGGTACTGCTTCAAAATTGCTCATGAGAAAGTAAAAATATTAGACGGTTAAGTTGATACCTACTTACTGAAATCTTGTATAGTTGTTTAACTTTAGTAGTGTTTTCATTCCTGTGTTCAGGAATTATATCAGTGGCATTTGGCGTAACTGTTGATGTGTGACGCCAGTAGTGGTCAGGCAGACAGGTTTGTGGAATTGCTCGAAAATTACCGCGGGCCTGGAACGCAAAGGGCATTTGAAGGAACAAAAACCCACCTGGGGTTTTCAAATCAAATCAAATCATCTTTATTGTGGATCATAGGTACATAATACAGATGGTGTTATTTAAATGTTAAGGACCAGCTATGTCCTACCCTTAGGGCGTACAATAGAATGTAGGTAAGTCTCCAATGAGTTTACTCGTGCATGCATGTCAACAATAATGTAATACATTGCAATATATTAAATTCTTGAATTTTTGTTAATCATTATTATTATATTATATGAATCTACACAGAACGCATCATGACTCAGGCAGATTGTATTTTAATAGTGATTTGTCATCAAAAAAGTCTTTTATAGAGTAATAACATTTGCTCACTAACAGTTCATGGAGTTTCTTCTTAAATGCTTTTATTTCAGTAATTTCTCTTATAGGCCTTGGAATATTATTAAATATACGTGGAGCAGAGCTAAAAATACTTTTGCGCAAGAAATGAGTTTTACTAGGCACTATGTCTAGTTTGTCCTGATGCCGTATACGCGTTCGATATTTAAATAGATCATTATTTTTTACAAAAACTGCGACCTCAAAAATATATAGACACGGTAATGTTAGTACATTCATTTTTTTAAAATATGGTTCACACGAATCAGTTTTCTGTAGATTGAAAATTGCTCTGACACACCGTTTCTGTGCAATGAACGCGCGTTCTTTATCAACACTATTACCCCAAAATATCAAGCCGTACCTAAGGTTACAGCTGACGTGTCCATGGTATGCTGTTATTAGTGTTGGTAGATTTGCAATTTTCCTTAGTCTGTAAAGGGCATATGAGAACTTGCTTAACTTTTTACAGACATATTCGACTTGTTTTTTCCAATTTATTTTGTCATCTACGTATAACCCTAGAAATTTTGTTGTTTCGGTTTCTTCAATGTCTTGGTCTTGATATTTGATATTTAAAGCGCCCGTACGTCGAGTTCTTATTTTAAAATTCATTATTTTGGTCTTGTCAATATTAATCATTAATTTATTTGAATTAAGCCAGTCATTTACTAATATTAAAGATTTGTTAATGTCAGATTCTAAATTAATTGTAATGTCATTAGTGAATAGTATAGTGCTATCGTCAGCGAATAATGTCATGTCATGATTTACTACCGAAGGCATGTTGTTAATATACACAAGGAAGAGAGGGGCGGATAAGATACCCCCTTGTGGAACCCCAAGTTCTACTGTTCTGGAATTAGACGCATAAATTTCTTCTGTTTTTGTGGCTATGTTCACTTTCTTTATCTCTGTAATCTGTTGCCTATTAGATAGATATGACTTTATGAGATTGTATGCATTGCCTCTCACACCGTATGCATATAGTTTTCTTAGAAGAATATTATGATCAACACGGTCAAAAGCTTTTGACATGTCCATATATATTGCTACAGCCGGCAGTCCTTTGTCCAAATTTGTCATTACTTTTCCCAAGAAACTATATATTGCTACATTAATCGATTTATTTTTCCGAAAACCATATTGACTTGGAGAAAAGATGTTATGGCTTTCAAGGAAGGTGTAGAGACATTTATAAATAACCTTTTCTAAGATTTTGGCAAAGATAGGTAATAATGCTATGGGCCTATAATTGCTCATATTTGTTTTGTCCCCTTTTTTAAATACTGGTTTAACAATCGAGATTTTTAATTTGTCCGGAAATATGCCTTGTTCTACACACAAATTTATTACATAGCTTAGGGGTTCTGATATTATATCAGCAACATCTTTAACAATTGTAGTCGTAATTCCATCATAACCGGTACTATTTTTATTTTTTAATGATATTATTATTTTATTGATGTCTTCTGGAATTGTCGGGGTCAAGAAAATAGAATTAGAATTATATGTCAATTTATTTAGGGGATTATTAAGGGTTTCGAATTGTTTATTGTTAGTATTATTTATGTCAAGAAAGTAGTCATTGAACGTTTTGGCGATGTCTTTGGGATTAGTTATTATTTCGTCGTTGGTAATTATTTGATCTATGCTGTCAACCGGAAATTTATATTTGATCTCATTAATAACATCCCATGTTGCTTTGCTTTTATTTGTAGCAGTCTTAATGTAGTAATCGTTTTGGGATTTTTTTGTCAGTCTTATTATTTTTTTGAATCTTGTCGCATATGTCTTGAATGCGTTTTTGTTTGATGCATTTGGATTTTTTCTGTATTGCCACAAGAGATGGCATTTACGTTTGCTGCATATTTTAAGGCCGCGTGAGATCCATTTTGGTCTTGACTTATTAAATGTTTTAATTCTAGTTAATGGGAAACACAGGTCATAAAGCATAACAAAGTTTTCGTGGAACTGGTTGTATGCGCGATTTGCGTCTAAACAGCGGTAAACATAACGGTTGGATAATTGTTTTAAATATTTAATAAATAGTGCTCTGTTATTTTCAGAATAATTTCTTTTTATTGAATACCAATATTTTAAAGTACAAGTTTTTTTAACCGGAATTTTAATAATTTGTGCATTGTGGTCTGACAATGCTAGCTCCTTAGTAGTGACTTTACATGATTTTAAGTTGTGGGCTATATTGTCTATACAAGTTTTACTAGCAAAACGCGTTTTAGCCAGTAGGAGACTATCTCGCTCCGCCCAGGGCGGGAGATGTCATTTGATGATTTATAATAATATGTAATACTTGACGCACACAGATGTACGGAGATAGACTTAATGCCACGGTATTTTCTACCAGTCAACCTTCGGGTGATGCTGAGACATATAGTGGAAGGTGTAGTGTGGGAAAATCAGAAACGCGATTAATAATTATAATTAATTAAAATTAAGATAAATTTATGTAAACTCTTGGCTTAAGAATAACAGCCGCACGGGTCGATCTTCAAGGTTAAGCAACGCTTGTCGGGGTTGGTCTGTGAATGGGTGACCATCTTAACATACCGATACTCCTCCGTGCCTCGGAAAGCACGTTAAGCCGTTGGTCCCGGCTGTCATTTGTAGATCTTTGGCAGTCGTTAGATACGGTTTGTCAGAAGCCAGTAAATCGGACTCCAGTCTTGCACTACCGTGTTACCTAGTTAATGGGTTGTGACGTAAAATATTATAGATAGGTATTCAACTAAATCTGATTTGACTGGAAGCCGACCCCAATTTAGTTACAGTATACATACAAATACAATAATATAATATACAATATGTAACAGAATAAACGCCATACTTCTTAAGGGGTCATTGTACTCATCATTATGAACATCTTTCACAATGGGACCAACACTGAAATCGCGTAAACATTGAAGAAGAAGCTGCACTGTCTCCGAACTTACCCTGTCAAGGTATCCACACTTCACTTGTGTTGCTTTTGAGTCGCCATGTTTGAAAATGAGTCTCCTAATACTTAGGTAGGTGACTAGAACTTTGTAAATATTTTCTTCCGCAAGAGACGTCGTGCTCCTTGTAGTTATTTGTTTTCCGTGTCAATGGCTCTCTGCGTGGGATGCTTACCATGGGTTCTCGGCTCCAGCGGCGGCCTTTACCGCTGCGAGGCCCCGGGCGGCAGTCCTTGGCGAGGCCCCGGGCGACAGATGTGTGCGAGGCCCTTGTTCTTTATGAAATTCATGTGAAAGTAGGTATTTCTGATTATGTTTGCGGCGTTTCCTAAGACTAAAATTTAAAATCAAATCACAATGAGAAATTAATATTAAAAAAATTGCAATACTAAAAACCGGTCTTGTGTCATCGAATTCCTCAAATTCGATGGCACTTATTACTATTAATAATATTAAATCATTTATGGTGAAATAACTTCATTTTATTGCTTAAAGTAAGTCAAATTTAAGGTTTTTTGAACTCGGGTAGCGCGAGGCCCCTGTAAGAGTGAGGCCCCGGGCGGTTGCCCCGCTCGCCACCCCCTAAGGCCGCCACTGCTCGGCTCAACCAAATGATTTTAACCACAAATTACGTAGGTATTGATCGGTCATGGTACATACCTACATTTTGTTAGAACCTGCGCCACGGTATGTTATGCTGACAGCCCTATTCTCGTTTTATGTTTATTTTGTATATTGTGCATTTTTTTAAAGAGCAATATGTGGCAAATCAATTCACATAAGTATTTATTAAAACTTTATGCATTAGTAAAAAAAAACAGTACAAATACTTAACCTAATACTTAATGCCTAAGGCATTAAGTATTTTATTAGGAATTTAGGAATTGTATTTGTTCATAGGCTGTATCTCAAAGTGTTTGTATTCTAGTGACTAAGATATTTATTGCTTGAAAATAAACTTATTATTATTTTCTACCAGTTTAAGAACATAGCAGATGGAACGTAAATTCATACTTAGGTACATACACACATCAGCCGATAGACGTCCACTGCTGGACATATGCCTCCGCCAAAGAGGGGGGATTTGCCATAATCGCCACGCTAAGCAGGCGGGTTGGCGATCGCAGTGTAGCTGTTGCAATGCACAGAGAATGCTGCTGCCCATTCCCATCTCTTGCCATGGGTGTCGTAAGAGGCGACTAAGGGACTCACCTTAGAATGGAGGTACATATATATGTACTGTTCACTCTAAACTTGAAGGCTTTGTTATGAGTAAGGAAAGTAAACTTTGCTGGCATCTGTGTAAAAGTTAAAAAAAAATCTTGTTTCCTAGCAAAGTTTTTAAAACTAACCTGTGCTAAGAAACAAGAAAGAATATTTTTTTTATTTTAAACATATGCCAGAAAAGTAACAAGAAATGTTAATTTAGAAGCTAAATTACAACATAATTTCGACACGTTAACCACAAAGGCGAGCCTCACTCAAAATTAGTTATTCTTCTCTTTTGTTGTCACCGTATTTAATAGAAAATACAGTTTGAATAGTAAAAGCCCAGTAGGGTTAACCCTATTATTGGATTTACCCAGAAATCTGAATAGGGGATTCTTTATGCAAAGTAGTTTGGCTCTGAACCTCTCGGAGACATCGGTCAGGAAGCGCTCGCCCGCGAGAATTGTAGGTCCGAGTACAGGATCAAATTCAATTGTTCATCTACTTACAAGTTTTATGAGTTTACTTCTTTTTACCCGATTGCGCCAGAAGGAGGGTTATGTTTTTCGAGAGTATATATGTATGTATAATGCAGTCGGGATCCATTCTAGAAATAGAGGCTTAGTGAATTGAGAGCACACCTATATTACATTGCAGATTACTCCAATCTACTGACTAGACGGCTGACTTTCTAGAATAATAATAATATATCTTGGGACAACTGACACACGGTCATCCGATCTCAAACTAGGCAGAGCCTGTACTATGGCAACCAGACAACTGATAAACATACTTATATATTTCTAAATACATACATATTATAGACAAATTACACCCAGACACAGAACAAATCATGCTCATCACACAAAGAATGGGTCCCGACTGCACTTAACTTAAGAATCTTGGCGATTCTTAAGTTAAGTGCAATCGGGTATGACGACTTTCTTGTTTTAAGGTTTATTCATTTCCAAATTACACAGACGCAGTCGGGTTTAAGTTTTTTATTTAGAGACATGAGCCGAATTGTAACGACGAAATGATTCATACGAAAAAAACAGCAGTTTCGAAATCTCGATAAAACGCACCTAGAGATCAAAGAGCACATTGCTCTTGAGCCAGTAAGTAAAGAAGAAAGATAACGCATAACTATGTAATCTGTTCTCATCCGGCTCGAAGGACCATGTTCAGGATCTCAGGGAGATGAATATAAGTGGACTGTTTACTATTTGAAGATTATAATGATTAACGGCGAGAAATAAGCAATGGTACAGTGAGGTGTCGATAAAGGGATGCAAGTGACTCTGAAGCCGTCGGATCGAGAAGTGCCGGCGCCGCTCCCTGGTCGTCTACCCCGTGCCCGCCGCCTCAGTCGCCGGTGACGTCAGTCCATATGCTCACGCGTTTGATGCGAGAACATTGTCAGTGTTCTGTAAGAGGAGGACCAAGACTTCTCCAGGGCTGTCGCGTTCGTTACTGCCCTGTGCGTTATAACTTTCCTTGTCCGTCTCCTTACCTGGGCCAGTTTCTGCAAAGTAAACTATGCGGACACAGACCTAGGCAAGTCCTGCTTCCTTGTTCCTACATTCAACGTCAACGCCAACCTAGACCGATAGAGGATGATGGTGAATTTTTTTATGTAATAAAATAGTGTTGCCTTTCAAACCTTTTTGTCTCATTATTAGAATTGAAAAAATTGTGTTGAGTTTTGCTTCTTATTAGCACCCTTTTTAGGGAAATCATCAAATGACACTTCCCGCTCCGTGCAGAGCGGAAGGGAGTGTCAGGCTCTTACCGATTAAAACCCACCCATGTTCCTCTAAATGCATTTTGCGTTCCAGGGCCGTGGTGACTCTTTCGAACATCTCCGCAACCCACGCAACGCAAAATATTTCTGATAACATTCTACAAAGTATTAGTTCTCTAGAAAGAACACTTGGTGGTTCTAAAAAAAACATTTTTTTATATTTAAAGTTTTTTGTCTTTTTTTTATGTAAGCATAACTTTCACACACGATGTCTACATCTCTTTTATTCGACTCTCCTTTCGCAGGTATGCTGGAAGAGATTTGTTTAGAAATAAGCATCATCTTTGTACCTATTTTTCTGTTCCCTTCTATTTCCATCAATCCTTTCTTATCTATTTGTTAACTGTGTGTACATAAACTGTTAAATAAATAAATATGTTTAAAATTAAATGTATTTTATTTCTTTAACTACATTGTGCTGATAATAACCTATCAGTAATATGTTTTCATAATTGACCTAAAAGTAATTGTTCATATAGAAAAACATGTTACCATTTTCATTAGTTATAGCTAAATTTGTAATATTTGAATTAGGCCCCTTAATACCAGTACTTGGTAATACGGTTCCTGACAGTTTTTTAAGGAAATCTACTACTGCTCCGTAGTTGCTTGTTTCATTTGTATTAATTGATGAATTCATTGAATTATCGGGGCTACGGGACCAGGTTGGCCAATGGGGGTCAATAATAATATTTTGAGTAGTGGTAGTTTCCGTAGTATCATAAACAAATGGAGTAGTTTGTTTATATTGAATGCCACCCGCATAACGCGATGATGTCTCGTTTCTCCAGAATCCTGGGATCGTATTCGTATATGCTCTTCTTGTAGTCGTACTTTTTTCAATTGATCCGTCGAAAAAGTGATTTGTATTATTATCTTTTTCAAGACTGTCGGGAAAATGAGCTGTTAACATACCATTCTCTACAGTTAGATATCCGTATCCAACGTCATCGACGGATGGGGTCTCTGTAACATTGGCTGGGTGTTTATCTGTGCCAGTAGTTGTTCTGTTGTCCCAGTTGTAATATGATTTTGAGGCTGTAGTTTCAGATTCACTTTCATTGCCCCAGTACGAGTTATATGATCTTCTTGTCAAAGTAGCTTCAGAGTCTTCTGTAGCAGCAGTTGTTTTTGTGGAGTTTTCAAGTCCGTTGCCCCAGTACGAATAATATGGTGTTCTGGCTGTGGTATTAGTACTAGGTTTAGAGTCTTCTGTAGCAGCAGTTGTTTTTGTGGAGTTTTCAAGTCTGTTGCCCCAGTACGAATAATATGGTCGTCTGGCTGTGGTATTAGTAGTAGGTTCAGAGTCTTCTGTAGCAGCAGTTGTTTTTGTGGAGTTTTCAAGTCTGTTGCCCCAGTACGAATAATATGGTCGTCTGGCTGTGGTATTAGTAGTAGGTTCAGAGTCTTCTGTAGCAGCAGTTGTTTTTGTGGAGTTTTCAAGTCTGTTGCCCCAGTACGAATAATATGGTCGTCTGGCTGTGGTATTAGTAGTAGGTTCAGAGTCTTCTGTAGCAGCAGTTGTTTTTGTGGAGTTTTCAAGTCTGTTGCCCCAGTACGAATAATATGGTCGTCTGGCTGTGGTATTAGTAGTAGGTTCAGAGTCTTCTGTAGCAGCAGTTGTTTTTGTGGAGTTTTCAAGTCTGTTGCCCCAGTACGAATAATATGGTCGTCTGGCTGTGGTATTAGTAGTAGGTTCAGAGTCTTCTGTAGCAGCAGTTGTTTTTGTGGAGTTTTCAAGTCTGTTGCCCCAGTACGAATAATATGGTGTTCTGGCTGTAGCATTAATAACTGTAAAAGCATTTATATTTCTGGAGTTTTCAATTCCATTGCCCCAGTACGTGTAATATGGTCTTCTTGTACTAGTCGCTGTAGCTGTTTCATTATCTGTGGAGATCAATACTTCAGCAGGTACTGTATCAACGTACCAGTTGTCTTTGTCTGTTGTTGGTGGTAGTTTATATTCACTTGCCACTGTTTCGTTATATATGTGCTTAGTTTCTGTTGGTGTTAGTGTTTGTGTTTTAACAAGGCCTGTAACCGGTTCGTAGGACCGCGTTTCATTATTGAATGAACGTGATTCGTCGTTAGTTTCTGTAAGATTGGTCGATGCTGTGTTTTCGTCTGGAACGGCTGTTGCTGTTGATTTTGCATTTCTGTAAAAAGAAAAAAAACTTGGAACTTGTTTTTTAAAGGTAAACTGCGAAGGATTTTGATCACTTTCATACCCGTTTTTTTGTTTTATGTATTACATTTTAAAGGAGTTTAAGCAGAAGTGGTTTTTAAAGTAACAAGAAAGAGTTAGGTACAGCTATTTAAATGCCGTGGTACTCGCATCGCTATCTCGGCTCACACGTTGCTTATCACCGTTCATATACACATAGCAACTGCGATGAACTTTATCAGGACTGATGGTCTTTAAAAGACCAGGAAGTTTTAGAAAAGTTAGTAATTTCATAGGCGAAGATCATGCATCATCATATTATTTCAATTAAACCGTTTGCAGGCACTTTTGGATCGACAAGGTCAATTAAGAAAATATTCCCCATTAGTAGGAGCTAGTAGGCTAACAAATAACAGCCGTACTGGTCGAACTTAGGTTAAACTATGCTTGCCGAGGTCAGTCCGTGGATGGGTGACTATCTATTACATACTGAGTTTCCTCCGTGCCTCGGGAAGCATGTTAAGCTGTTGGTCCCAGCTGATATTTGAACATGACAGTCATTACGGTTTGCCAGACTGCAGTCAGATTTTCCATATACATATACGCAGTCACTCTATTTAAAATACCGGTATTCAGCTGCATCGGTTAGACAGGAAGCCGACCCCAACATCATCAGCCTAGTCTTTTCCCAACTATATTGGGGGAGGACGGCTTCCACTTAAATCGGATTCAGCTGAATACCAGTGTTTTACGTGAAGCGGCTGCCTAACCCATTAACTGGGTACACATTATACAAGTTACCTTACCTCACCAATTATGTTCGATTTCCATGTTTTTTGGGTTTATCAATTCCGGCATAGTTTTATTGTTTATGAACTGATCTTGATGATTATTTTTACGTTGGGTTTATTTATAGTTATATTTCATTTGCATAGACATTGAACTTCAAAGATAAACCAGTGAACTCCTCAACTTAAAATCAATATATTATCTAGTCAAAGCAAAGTAGATATTTAACTATGAGCTGGTCTGGACTTGGACTGCGAAGGCACACAGAGTAACTCCTTAACTGCAAATAACTGAACAACTCATTTTGGGAATAATGTCAATGTAACTGTCCCCACGGTTACATCACCACTAAAAAGTGAAAGTGAACTAAAAACACAACCGACTTCCAAATAAGTCTGTTGTATTTTTTTGTAAAAATGTTTTTAGGCAAGTGAGTGCGGAATATTCTCCAATACCTACTAATATCCCATTCCATCAAACAAGATCGCTTACAAAAAAATATGTACTAATATTAAGAAATTATATTTTTATTTGTTTTTATTTTTTTGTTTTTTTTACCGGTTTAAACTACATGAGGTCGTATTGTAGTCTATTTTCTGATACTCAGATGTCAGAATACTTACGTTCCTAATGTTGGGGCCGTGCCTTCAATAGTCCTAGCTCCTGTGTTGTATAACTGAAAAAAAAAATACACTATACTTATTAATGTCGACAGAAGAGGAGGCGACCTCGTTTATTCGTTCGTTAGCATGTTGGGCAGTCATGGTAGAACGGGCACCCAGATGTAAAATAATACACAGGCACTTTTCAGTACACACCTCTTTACTGGTCACCACAGTTTACAAGAAAAATACCAAACGATGCACGTTAAAATCTTCGATTAAGTTTTACCAATATGGAATGTATGATCGCGGAATACGAAAAACCCTTTTATTTTTAAACGACTTCAAAAAAAGGAGGAGGGTCTCAATTCGGTTGTATTTTTTTTTGTTTATTTGTTACCTCATACATAACTCTGTCATTTATGAACATATTTAAAAAAAAAAAAACATGTTTTTGTTTCCAAATTAAAAAACCACACATGTTTGAGCAAATAAAGTTATCTGAATCTGAAATAGAAGAATTTTTTGTTTGTTTGTACCGAATGGGCTCCGAATGGACCGATATTGGTCATTTTAAACCACCAATCCCAATTCACCACTAGAAAGCTGAATTATCAAGAAGTAACATATATTATATAGGCTATAATTGATTTTCAAAAATAAATATAGGTTCTTAAAAAAACGCAATAAAGTAGCAAAATGTTGCCTATAATATTCATTATTTGGCGTGCGCTGAAAAAACTATTGATGCTACATAAAAAATATGTACTACATGATTATAGTACTCATTATTAACTATAAAATTCCGCAAGGGTATATGTGGAACTACACTTCTGGACACATCTATTGGCCCACCTTAGAGTTTAGGTTTCGATGGCCCCTACCGAAATATGATTGCTAGATTGAACAAAAACTGTTGATGCAGTTTTAAACCTGATACATTTTACCATCTTTTTCGATCGTATTGTTTTAAATTTGAATTCAGAATACCATACGACATGGAGCTACGCCTAACAAGTCGGATATGCGCCTTGTTAAAGGCAATTGATTTTTGAATAAAAAACATGTTTTATCAAATAAAGGTTTAATTTAATAACGCGTGTTGCCTCCATGGGCATCTACCACAGCTCTCATACGATTAGGCATAGAGTTTATCAACCGCTCTATGCAATTTTGAGGGATCATCTCCCATTCCTCTTCTATGGCAGTTTTCAACTCCTGCATCGTCTGGGCAACTGGCTGACGAGCCCTAACACGTCTTTTTAGCTCGTCCCACATGTGCTCAATGGGGTTCATGTCTGGGCTTCTGGCTGGCCAGTCCATAACTGTGATGTTCACATCCCGAAGATATTCCCTGACGATGCCGGCCGCATGGGCTCTTGCATTATCATGCATAAAAAGGAAATTTGGGCCCACATAGTCCGCGTATGGTATCACGTGAGGTTCTAAGCACTCACGAATGTACCTTTCAGCATTTAATGTTGGCAGCCGTGGTCCTGTAACAACCTCAAGTTGAGTTTTGCCGCTCGCGGATATACCGCCCCAGACAGTCCATGAGCCACCGCCATAAGCAACCCTCTCTTCAAAGCAGCATTGTGCGAAACGCTCTCCCTTACGTCGGTAGACCTTCTTCCTTCCATCATTGCCATGTAACACAATTTTAGACTCATCAGAAAAGAGTACACGGCTCCAATCTTGCTGTGTCCAATTTAAATGACTGCGTGCGAAATGAAGGCGCGCTGTTCGGTGGGCTCGCGTTAGTTTGGGCCCATTAGCTGGCTTGTGTGGTACCATATCGCGTTCTTTTAACCTTCTCCGAACAGTTCGAGCGCTCACAGATACTCCGTGGAAGTCGCGAAGTTGGTTTTGTATCTCAATGGAGGTAAGGTGACGATTTCTCAAGCTGGTCGTCACGATGAATCGATCCTGCCTTTCAGTTGTGACCCGAGATCGTGGCCTTCCTTGGCGACGAACAAAGCCGCCAGTCTCTAGGTACCTCCGATAAACATTTCGGACCGCAGATCGACTTAAATTAAGTTGAGCACTCACGTTTCTTTGGCTGTGTCCGGCCTGAATAAGTGCCACAGCTTGGGCGGCGACTTCAGGTGAAGTATCCATAGATTATTGATAGAACCTCACCTTAATGTTAAGAATAAGTAATGTTTGTTGCAAAACCAAAGATATCAATCACTTTTTCAAGAATTAAATCCAAGTAAACCAATAAAACCAAGTTTTCTTAGTATTCGATTGTTTGATATCAACAAACAGGCTCCAAATTGTCTTTTGTTTCTTTAAATTCTGTGTTCGAAATTCAAAAAAAGACTATTGAATGAAATTGTGAATGTGCCAGGTTCAAAACTGCATAAAAACTTTTTGCTCGACCTAATATAAAATTTTAGCTAGGACCAAACGAAACTGAAAATACAAGGTGGGCCAATAGATGTGTCCAGAAGTATATTATGGTTAAGCCACAATTACCGCTTTTTGTTCAAATTATTCAATCTACACACGGGTGGAATGAAATAGTGGGAAATTGGTATCATAATATTAATCCTTATCCATTTAAATGGTTCGATAATTAAGGTTGATTATGTACATGTAAATTACACCTTCAATTATTTGAATCGAACCTCTCGTTTAGAAGTTACGACGGGTAAAGCAATGCTACAATTAAGAAAAATATAGCTGTGTTAGCGTAACGCACAGCCCTATCTCATGAACAACAAGTCTAATTTCAAAAATTATTCACTCCCGTGGGTAATAACCAGAGATCGGAATAGGTAGACTATATTTACCTAATGTTCGTGAAAGTAAGTGGCATAGAGTTGATAATAAATAAAATCCTCCGGTAACATCCCGGAATCATAAATGGAATCATGACAATTAAAACCCGGGATTATAAAACATGAACTGGACTTTGAGTATAGTTACAAATGGTTGATTTGAAGAATCAAAAGAAGACAGAGTTGTGCGAAAACAAAGCTATTTTATTTAACAGTATAAGTAGGTACGGAACTCTAAAACCATAATAAGATTTTTCAATGTAATAATTTTCTTCAAATGTAGGTTTTCAAAGCTCAATAAGTAATTTGCAATTTCTTAAATCCCGGGATACAATCGTCATGTTTATGATTCAGGGATTTTAGAGGAGGTATTATCAACTCTATGTTACTTACTTCCACGAACATTAGTTAAATATAGTCTACCTATTTCGACCACAATCAATAATAAATAAACAAAACAGCAAAAAATTGTGGCTTGGCGTCGGGGGCACGCCGATGCGTTTATGCTCTGGCGTTCAAAAGGTTAAATACGCAAGCCACGACGCTTTAAACGACACGATAATCTGCCGTCGCGACATAGTGGGAACGAGGCCTAGAAACAGCGTGGACCTCAATAAACGTGTCAGGTACAGATTGCGGAAGGTGGAGCCCTAAGTCCACCTGTAGTCTGCGATCGGCATATTTGATTAAGTTAATAGGTATCTTTCAAGAGGGAGCAGTCCTTTTGCTATCCCTTAGTCTAACTTTCCTGGGTAAGTTAATAATCTTCAAGGGTGGTCGTATAAAGTCGTATAAAAAAAAATTACTAGGGCGCTGGTATGATGATGCATCCGGACGGTTGCCTAATACTATCTATCTATATTAATATTAGATAGCTGAAGAGTTTGTTTGTTCGAATTGAAAACATGTTATAATGTTGGATAACCCATTTATTGAGGAAGGCTATATAACATCACGCTACTATCAATAAGAGTGGAGCATGTGACGCAGACGAAGTTGCGTGGGTCGGCGGTAAAGAATAAAAAAACTTGGATTTATATTAGATGTTTTTATCACAATTTTTTTCCACCTATATAGTAAGTACCAAAGACACGACAAATGAAAAATAAAAAATCAAACTTATCTTATTTTTGTAATAAACATGACAATATTTTTTCGTTAATTTTACATAAGCCGTTTATGGTTGAAAAAAGTATCTAGTTTCGGATTGGATATTTACTGAAGTAATTATTCAAATTCAAATTCAAATTCAAATTCATTTATTTCAATCAATTATAGATCATAACATTCACATTAAATTTCAATTAAAATAAATATACATAAAAACAATCGAATGAATTACTCAATAAAATTTAAAATACAATATTGGAAACAAGTCATAAAATTAAATTTAAATCACATTTATATATAAATTAAAATTCACAAGATCACACGAACACAAAAACAATATACATAATTAGACAAAAGCCTGAGTCATTTGTCTGTTTGTCATTAAATTAATCATATAACAATGATTAATGTAATGACAATCAAACCTGTTCGCCAATGCACTCAGGATGCCATTAGAGGTGGCCCGGAGCCTGCGCCCCAGAGATGCACACCGCTTTCGCATCGTCGTGTAGAAACAGTCGACACGGGCGTCGGCGAACATCCCCGACGCGCTGCAGTGCCGGGGCAACCCCAACAACATCCTGAATGCATTATTATACTGTACACGGAGAGCGTTGTACTGCTTTTGAGTATATGACACCCACAGGCTGGCCGTGTACAGGGACGTACAAAACGCTCTAAAAAGAGTTATTTTGACAGCTCCCGAGCAACGTGCAAACCTGCGGGAAATCATATTAGCCCTCACAGACAACGCTCTCCGCTCCCTATCAATGTCTACACCGTCCCTCAGGTCAGAGGTCACGATATGCCCGAGGTATTTAAACTGTTCCACTCTTTTTAAACAGACCCCGTTTAATCTAATAGGTGGAACAGAATCTGGGCATCTCCGGCCCCTGGCCTGAAAGACCATGCATTCACTTTTTTTTGCGTTATAGAGCAAACCGTGATCCCGCGCGTAACGCTCGCATATGCCGAGCAACCTGGTCAGACCACACACAGAAGCGCTCAGCAGCACCATGTCGTCCGCGTAACTAATATTGTTGACACAGACACCGTCAATATAGCAGCCAACACGCGTGCTGCTGAGCTCCTCTATCAGTGCGTTCACGTACAGGTTGAAGAGCCTTGGCGAGGTCAGCCCTCCCTGCCTCACCCCGCACTCCAACCTGTACGGCTCTGACAGAGCACCCGACCACCGAACGACGTTGACCTGGTTAAGGTACCAGTACTTGAAAATTTCTACCAGTTCGAGCGGCATTGAGATGTTATATAACTTCTGCCACAAGATGTCATATTTAACCAGGTCGAACGCCCTCGAGAGGTCGAGAAAACATGCATAAATAGGTGTGCTCCTATCGGCGTAGTACTTGACAGTTTGCTTCAAACAAAAGATAGCTGACTCAGTAGACAATCCCGGTTTAAAACCAAATTGATTATCATGAGTGTTTACATACCGGTCCAGCTGTGTATTAAGCAAACTGTCAAGAACCTTAGCAATTACTGTAGCCAGTGAGATTGGCCTGTAGTTGCTTGTGTCACTTAAGTCACCGGTTTTACTCTTCACAATTGGTACCACCACGGTCCTCATCATCTCTGCTGGTAAGTACGCATGACCCAAGCAGAATGAATATAACATGGCAAGAACTCTGGGCAGGTGGACGCCGGCATGCTTTAGATGTTCAATGCTCAGACTGTCATGTCCAGGAGACTTTCCCCGCGACATTGACTTTATTACTCCCTTAACATCCTTCGCTGTGACTTTGGTGTATATCTCCTGTCCATGTGACCCTTCTACACTGAAAGACCGTGATGGCCCCAACGGCGATTTCCCCAGAAACTGATCCTTAAATATATCAGCAATACATTTCGGGTCACTCACACCGTTGACGCTCACCGGCAAGCCCGGCTTATTATTTAGCCTACTAGTAGTTTTCCAGAAGTTACGAAAGTCATGCTTCGAATGGTGAGAAGCGAGTATATCCATCTTTATCTGATCTCTATTATTTTGACACCACTTTAGGCGTGATTTAAAGATTTTGCGACTCTGCCGCATCTCCTCCCAAATGCGTCCTTCACTCGGTTTACCCCACAGTACCCATTCCTTAAATTTACACCGAGCTACCCCGTGAGCGTCACGCACATGTTTGTTCCACCCGATCACCGGTTGTTTTCTTCTCGGTTTAACAACAGTATGACTGTCAGAGGCGGCTTTACATAATGCATTAACAATCTTACTATACATACCGTCAATTATATGCATGTGATCTCGGTTGTCACAACGTTTATCACGTTTGTATTATTGTCATAAATTCAAATTTATAAAAGTCACTTACCAATATCGAAAATAATAAAAATCGGACGAAAAACATTTTAAAGATGTCTGTTGAAGAACGAGTATTTCACAAGATTGAGTAAATAGGTCAGCCACTGCTTCTATATAAGCTAGAATTATCAAAAACCCCGATTTTTCCTGCTTCAGATAGAACTTGTTGTTTCCACGGTTAATTGACACGTGCATGTAGTTTAAGATAAGAATTTAAAAAGTAATATTTTTGGGATTCCGTATTTATTAAAACGCTATCGTATACGCATCGATTAATTACGGATGACAAGGTAAACATCTACGTGGAAATACTAACATAGAGTCAAAGTCACAGTAACTAGTGGAATATCTACTTGATATACTTGTTGCGACAGTATCCCGACATTAAAATCGATTTTAGGGATATTTAATTTTAAATTAAAAACTTCAGAGTGTGTTATAATTATATTCCGACACACAAAAACAAAGCCTAGTAGGAAAGGTACAGGTATACAACACCAAGATTGTCGTTCACTCAAGAGCTACAATTGGAACTAACAAAATTTTAGAAGTTGACAAGATTTGTCATGTTTTGTTCACCAACGTCGCAGTTCCGATGGGCTTGTTGTTACGGAACCTGCGTGCTATTCACGCTCGCGCTTGACCGGTAAATAAAATGATCACAATAGATTTTGAACCCATTGTGCTTCTTGCTTTATCGGACCAAAAACTCGTTACGTTCCTGTTTTGTCTAATTGGACTATTGATAATAGAATTTACCTTTTGCACAACATTGTGTAAACATTACGGCTATAAAACCAAAGGTTGGTTTTTTTGAAGTGAAAACTCAAGTGTCAGGCGCGTTGAGCACTTTTTGGGTGAACAAAAATCATGGAACTCGCGTCATTGTCAGTATCGTCACCGAACGCTTTCCAAATCCAAAAATAATAATCTAATAGCTCGACGATACAATTGACAAGTTACTTAGTTTGCACTTCTATCGGCAGTCCCCAAAGACTGCCCCGCAAGGTTTTTTTTTGTTTTGAAGGAATGGCAAATCCTCATATATGCCCCGACGGCCTCACAAGTCGGGCCAGTGGCTCCTCACTCTTGCCTTTCTATGTGTAGGCCTACCCCTGACATAGTCCGAGACTTGTTTCTAAATGTTCGAATTTATTACCTTTTACATTTTGGTGGTTTCTTACAACACATCCCCAAAGTGTTAGACACTGAGGTCACTGGAGGTGGAGCACAATAAGTCCCAAGATGTAGGCAGTGATCAGCTTGTTACTATGGTTCAGCGCACATTGACGATTCCAAACAGTGTCCAGATGAAAATGAACATTATTAATATGTCACGTAAGATTAAGGTTCTGTATGGTGTCAGACGTAAATGAATAGCACCATCCCATCACTTCCCACCACCACCAGAGAATGGGCAGCAGTATTCTCTGTGGTTCTGTGCATTTCAATAGCTACACTGCGATTGCCAACCCGCCTGCCAAGCGTGGTGATTATGGCTTGGAGGAGGCCTATGTCCAGCAGTGGACGTCTTTCGGCTGATATGGTGATAATGAAGGTTAAGGTTAAAAGTAACCCACCGGTATCGGGAACAGGGTTCAAGCTACCGGCCGAAAGGGCTCCAGAGAGAGGGTCCTCCTAACAAAATGAGCCCAAGAACTTGATCTAGCTGCCTAACGAGAACACCCTAAGGTGTTGGTAGTTATTTATTTATTTATTAAAAAAGGTTTTCCAACAGCTTCTGCATAAAGCGTTTCTTATGATATTTTATACAGGCCTC
This sequence comes from Mamestra configurata, assembly GCA_002192655.3. Classification (NCBI taxonomy): domain Eukaryota; kingdom Metazoa; phylum Arthropoda; class Insecta; order Lepidoptera; family Noctuidae; genus Mamestra; species Mamestra configurata. The sequence goes on along the minus strand of NDFZ01005061.1, from coordinate 232,412 downwards.
ATTCTTATGCAGTCGCCAATGACAGGTCAACCAGCATTTACAAAATAAGTTACGAACACTTATATAAAAAATATTATAATTAGTTATAAGAAGAACTATTTTCTGGTACTATGATTGCTGAGTTCACATCCCACATGTCGATAACTTCGATAGCCAAGTCGTGAAACTTGATTTGTTCGTCTTTCTCGGCTTTCACGAGGTTCTCGTCATGCGGGACAGTTACATTAATGCATTGCACGCCTCTCGATTCGGTCGACCACCATATATAGGGTTTATTAATAATAAATAAAACCAATATGCATAATAATGCAATGTAATGGGCATAATATGGATCAAGGTCTGAATTAAAGTATTTTTTTTTATTTTTTTTTTTATTGGCCACAGTTGTCTTGTCAGTGATGATGGACCGATCACAGTATGTTATGATATTGCCATTATCAAGAACCGGGTCGGGCACATATTAGGTTCATATTTTACTAAACTTTCTTTTAAAAGTAAAGTCAACGACGTACATTTTGAAGCAGTTTTCCTTAACATGTTTGTTTCAGAGTTCGAATATAATGAAATCCTTCAAAAACTGTTATCATGTCATTTGGAGCGTCCCTTGTGGGTCGTTTTATCTTATTTAATTCCGCCACGATTCTATTATGAAATTAATTTGCTTTCTCACTGAGTTCTCTTGTGGAACAATGGCCCCTGATAACTTTTGAATCTTAAGGACTTCGGCTTTGTTCCAATTGTAATTAACGTTGTATAAGTAGACCCTTATGGATTTGAAGGACCGGCTTTTTAAAAGTGTATAATAAACCGTTTTTTGGCTGAATCACAATATGGAGTCTAGTGCCTTATCTGAATGCCAAATTATGTGAGGGTATCTATATTTTCGTCATGCGGATCCCTTTCCTGCCAGTGTTGCGGAATTTTTTCGAAAGAGTTACCGCGGGACTGGAACGCAAAGGGCATTTGGATGAACATGGGTGAGTTTTAGTCAGTAAGAGTCTGACACTCCCTTCCGCTCCGCCCAGAGCGAGAGGAGACATTTGATGATTTCCTATTAAAAAAAAAATAAAGGCGAATAAAAAAATTTAAAAAATCTTTAAGACGAAGACAGAAGAAAAACACTCAAAAATGTTTGTTTTGTAATATTTTTGCCTATAATTATTAATTGTGACTATTGATACTCGTATATGTATTAGTATCGATACTCGCCAAAGTACCTACGTCGGCAATATTAGGAACAATAACAAACCGAATATCGATCCTGATTGGCCGGAGAAAGCAAAAACATGGAACGTTCGAAAACTATGGAGGAGACCTTTCTCCTTCAGTGTGACAATAGGTTAATTAAAAAGGTACCTTTATTGTTTCATGTTTTTTAGTTATACAATAAATGCTTCTAATTTTGCAATTAATTGCTAGCGTTGTGTCATTGCGCTTTTTTTTCTTGTGACCACGCTTTTCTTGTCACAGCCTTCAGCTTTGGTCAAAATTATTCAGAATATTAAATTATTCAGTAACTCAAACAGAATTAAATCAAAGCTCTGAAGTTTCGATCCAGTTATTTGGAGCAAGCGATAGTCTGAAGTTTTATGAAAGATGGGGGATCCGTTTATACTTCTCATGTTGGAGGAATTATGAAAATGATTCGAATTAAGATTTTAAGGACCGTTTTTTGCAAAGGCTAATTTTTTCAACGTCATAGAACTACCTACTTCTCTGGCGTTTTGCTGAACTGGCCCTTTTTGGCGCAGCCGTGAGGCACCCAATATTATTGTTTTAAAATTAAGAACCGTTTTTTTATTTGAGATGGGTTTGCTCTAGTCTAGGTCATAGATGACAGAGACAAAGTCGTTATTTTTGTTCCTACATTGTGTGCATTGGTTTGTGCTAAATACTTGACTTTGACTTTGACTATGAATTTCAGGTTAGGTGTCTGCGTGACTTTTATAAACAAGAAACAGTAAGCAGAGTACATAAAGTAAAAACACTACCTAACACAGCTACTGCACTAAATTTATTAATTTAAACTTAATGTACAATAGTGGTACATGGGCGGACTTAATGCATCAAGGCATTCTCTACCAGTCAACCTTTGGGTTAACAAGACTAAACTGTTTATACTACGGGGCCGCTAGGGCCAGAGCCCGCCAGGGTTGCGGAATTTGTTCGAAAGAGTCACCGCAGCCCTGGAACGTAAAGGGCTTTAGAAGGAACACGGATGGGTTTTAGTCAGTAAGAGTCTGACACGCCCTTCCGCTCCACCCAGAGCGGAAGAAGTCATTTGATGATTTCCCATACCTAAAAAAAAAGAGCACTGTTTATACTATATTAATATTATTCTAAATCCTGTTTTCGATTACGGTTTAAGCAAATTTTGTAACGACGCTTCCTTCAAATCCTGAAGAGTCGCTTAACAAGCTTCAATTTAAACACACAATTACTTTATTGAATTAGACAGCTGCGAATATTTGAGCGCTGTCGTGTTTGTACGCCCGAGGAGCGAGACCGTCTCGTTACAACTTTTATGAAGACAACGTTCTTTAATGGTCTCGAGATTTAACATAAATATAGAATTTTTACAACAAATTGTTTCGCTTAAACTTTTTAGATCTTTTTTTTTTCTCTTTATTTTTAGGGCCTTTTAGTTTTATCCATATAAGGCATGTCAGCCCCATCATAACCGACCCTAAGTTTAAACAACATTACAACATTTTAGATCTACTTACGTCTTTGAAATGACACATTCTGGTAACCAGTATTTTATTTAGCTCCTGCCAGCGACTTTGCCCGTGTGAAAGTCGGAACTCATTCCAAGGGAATCTGTTCCCGTTTTCTGGAATAAAAACTATCCTTTGTCCAAATTCAGAACATAGTCTATCCGTATGTCAAGTTGCATCCAAATCCATTCAGCTGTTAAGACGTTAAAATGTGGTCGACAGACAGAGTTGCTTTCGCATTTATAATAATAAAGTAGACGGTAAATAAATTTCTTTATTCCATAAATACTTAACCAACTATTAACACTAGAAATAAAAATAAAAACTCCTAACTAAATTAACCCTAAAATATGGCGTCAAAAAATTCATCCGCATCGCTGTCGACTGGAAGTGTACCCAAAAGACTGGCGGCATTGCCACGTTGTATGGCAATGCTTATTCTTTGACCAAATAATAAATAAATAAAATAAAATAAATTTATGTCAGGCATAGCCCATAATTATATATTACAACAATGTCGAATGTACGGACAGTCGATTTTTAACACGCTTTTACATTACAATAATGTACATTAATTTCTTTTTTACACTATTCTTAATCAAATTTATTAAATTTTATTTTCTGTTTTTAGTTGGATTTTTCTATAAAAGCGTGTTTTTTTTAGTTTTTTTAAACTATTGTATTTTTTTACAATAATGTACATTCATTTCTTTTTTACACTATTCTTAATCAAATTTATTAAATTTTATTTTCTGTTTTTTTAGTTGGATTTTTCTATAAAAGCGTGTTTTTTTAGTTTTTTTAGACTATTATTTTTATTACTATGTTTGGCCGGTAACTGAATTCATAACACTCAGTAAAATAAGTTATTATTGTTCACTTTCACTGACACAGGGCGACACTCTGTGAATGCCTTAACGAAAGCGCGCTTTTTTAACTTTTGGCACTAAGCCAAGCGTTGAAAATTCAAGCTTTGCGAAATTGTTCATTTACTTACGTCAAAAAATTGACGTTTAGAAGTGTTTATTAAAGTGGGCCCAAGAGTACACACCTTCATTCCTTACATATTTGTTTCTAAAATTGCGTGATTTAACTGTTGACTATCGAATCATATAAACGAGTGATTATAAAACATGATACTCAGGTTATTACGAGCTGCCGCTGACGATAAAAGTACCTTGGAATCTGAAGTACCATTTTGAAATAAACGTCTTCAAATAATTTGTTACCACCTGATTGATTTTCAACATCGCCGATACTCGTCTTAAAATTATCTATCAACCCTATAAACTCCACTTGGGCTTTCATAGTACCAGTCCAATGAAACGTAGTAATTAAGAGATAGTCGAGAGGAGGTCAGCCGCTCGGACGTGCTCGGCGAATCGTGGCTCGGGGCGCAAGTAGTGGGTGGCATAGCCAGTGTACCGAGTAAACTGTTGCCTCAAAGTTTGGTAATTAAGTACTTAGCTGTACTGTAACGGCATTGGTCTTGGACTCGGATTTTCTGCATTAAGTCGCGTAGTTTCTGGAGATTAGAGATTGATCGAAGAGCTATGAAGGTGAAAGTTGCGGATCGTTAGTTTATTTGGGTCACTGTATTCATATTAAGTTTAGTTGACGAAAAGGTTGTTTTGTAGTTTTACGTGTTGTCACATTGCAGCAATGAAAATGGGATGCAGGAATATTATTTTTAGCACCAATTAAGATTACTGCTGATTAGGCAATTATATAAACTTATATATTTTTACACGCAACTCATTTATGTTAGTTTTCTTCCCCAATTTGTCGTTTCCTTCCATGTAATTCATTTCACCGAAAGCTTATTACCGAAACATGAACACGACGGGCGACGGGGGTCAGGCGGAATCCATTTGTATATCACGCGGTCACCATATTTCATTCCTGTAAAAAAAATCAAAACAACCTCGTTTGCGAACGACGGACCTCGACCGTATAAAGCACATTTGTGAGAAAATTTATTTACCTTAAGATCCTTCCGTTTCTTTCGTTTTCCGTTTTTGCTTTCCAACTGAGAAGAGTCGTGGTTGCACGAGGATTTATTTGGACCGATTCATTTATATGTTAATTTTGAGTGTAAAATATTACGGCGGTTATTTTATTTTAAGTGTGATTAAGTGGAATTGTAGTAATTACGTTTGGGAGGAACACGTGAACTCTATAACAGTCAGACCTACAGTCAGTTAAATATTATACATTAAAATGTAGCTTCTGCCAGCGGCTGAATGTAGAAAATGATCCCAAGGGAACATATTACCGGGAAAAAGTAGTATAATATGTTCTATGGAATAGTCCATAAGATTATAGCAGACTGTGTGCCAAATTTCATCCAGATCTGTTGAGCCGTTATAGTATGCGCCAGATAAATGTGGAATAAAGTATATTGACCTTTCCCTAATAACTGTTCATAGGTACCTGAACAATTAAATATGAATCGTTTTTCATTATTAGACAATGTTAAGGATCACGAGAGATGATGATTCGGGACAGCTTTGTGTCATTAATTCCGTTTTTCAAATTAAAAATGTCAATAATTGTAGTTGGGTCAATGACCGTTATTCCACGATTATCTGGCGCCTACTATAGATGCTTTACGATTTTATAAGCAAACACACAAACATACTTAAGTTTAAAATGTTTCAGCAGACCGATCTCCGCCGACTAAATATAGTCACTCACTGTAAGCCAAAGGTGTTTGATTTCAACAAACAAACATCAAAGTTTGTCGGTTAATATCATCGCTTTGACGGGCGGGAGTCGGGCACAGTCGGGAGGAGTCGGGCCCCGAATATTAAACACGACGGGACAGGTAGCCTGGGTAATAGGTATCTTTAGGAAGGTCGCAGACTGTTCCAGTCCCTCGCTCTATGTACCTATTACTTGAGCTCTATGTACTTGTACTTATTACTTGACCATGCAAGTGCTATACTACACTCGCGAGCAATAAACTGGAATCACTACATCGCGTGATGCTAAAACATTTTTTTTTCAATTTCTATGCAATTAACTATGTATGGATTGTGGTATATATATCTGAAAGGTAATTTTGTTAGCTTTCAACTTCTTCTGATATCATAACCAAAGATTATTCACCTTATGTCATGGAAAGACATTCATTTTTAAAACAAAACACCATGTTGTTTGGTAGTCCTGAAACCTATAAAAAGTGAGCGTTTATGAAAATTGGTCATCAGTTTATTTATTTAAACTTTATGTACAATAGTGGTACATGGGCGGACTTAATGCATCAAGGCATTCTCTACCAGTCAACCTTTGGGTTATTAAGACTATACTGTGGTAGGTGTACAATAAATAAAATTAAGATACAAAATTGAATTTTAACATTTCGGAAAGAATATACAGATAATATATATAATACTAATAAAATACATATATATGCTAAAATAATAAACTAATAAATATGATATATAATAATCATACCGATTAAGAGAATTCATAGTAATCATGACGAAGAACGACTAAGAATGACAAGCTTTTAAGTAGTGTTTACGGATTTTACGCTTAAAGGAAAATTTTGACTCCGCCTTCTTGATGTCAAGGGGAAGCATATTCCAGAGTTTAATTGTAGAAATAGCGTAGGAATTAGACAAAAACCCGGTGCGGTGAGAAGGGATATGAAGAAGTAAGTTTTTAGATGCTCGAAGGTTGAGACTGTGAGAACTGCCCAACACTTTAAAATATTGTTTTAAATAATCAGGAGCACAAGGATCGTTCATGATAGTGAAGAGCATGCAGAGGGATCTGAGGGATCTTCTCTGACGGATAGGCAACCATTTAAGCTGAGAACGGAAGGAAGAAATGTGATCATATTTACGAAGGCCAAAAATGAAACGAATACAGTTGTTAAGAAGTCGATCCAGTTTGTTGAGAAGTTCTTGGGATAGATCAGAGTAGCAAACATCAGCATAATCAATTATAGGAAGCACAAGTGACTGGACCAAAGTGATTTTAGTGCTTGAAGGAAGAAAATGCTTGAATCTATAGAGAGATCGCAGTGTGAATGTTACTCTCTGGCTAACCTGAGCAATCTGCTTATTCCAACTTAACCGGTCATCAATGTATAGACCTAAGTCTTTAACGTGTGGCGAGAGAGTGATTACGGTATTGTTGAAAGTAAGCGGCAGCAGTTGGCTGGTGTCCAAGTTACGCAGAAAATATGAACTACCAATGAGGATAGCCTGACATTTACCGACATTGACAGTAACCCCAAATCTGCTTGACCAATCGCTGATAGCTAGAAGGTCAGCATTCAGCAATGCGATGCAGTTGTCCATGTTGTCAATGTCAGTTTGCGCGTAGAGCTGTAAGTCATCAGCGTACAGATGGTAAGAGCATTTTAGAATGGTGGTAATAGAGTTTATAAATAGAGAAAATAAGAGTGGAGAGAGTATACCGCCTTGTGGAACGCCAGTTTCCAGGGCGCACCAGTCAGAAAATTTCTGATCAGCACGAACCGCTTGCTGGCGACCACGAAGATATGATGAAAACCAATCCCGTGCCAACGAAGAAACCCCAATTTGAGACAGAATAGCCAGGAGGATGTCGTGATCAACGGTATTGAAAGCATTGGAGAAATCTATTAAAACTAACACCGTTAATCTCGACCTCTCCAGGCCATTCCTAACGTCTTCTGTAACCTTCAGCAAAGCTGTGGCTGTGCTGTGGCCCGGCCGAAAACCTGATTGGAATGGGGATAACAGATTATTCCCAAACACAAAGGAAGATATTTGTTTAAGAGCAACTGCTTCCAGGATCTTAGATAGGAAAGGGAGAATGGAGATTGGTCTGTAGTGATTTAATAAACTAGGGTTGGATATTTTAGGAAGGGGGATTATGAAGGCCTTACGCCAGATTGTGGGAAATACCCCAGTCTGTAAGGAGGCGTTGATTATGTGGGTCATAATAGGGATAATACTTTTAATTATGAAGGATAACATAGTTCTGCTGACCCCATCACAGCCAACAGCCTTGGATTTAATTGCGTTGAATGTTTTGAGGATCTCAGGGTCGGTCACAGGGGAAAAAGAGAAAGAATCTGGAAGTAAGATTGGCGTGGAAGCAATATCAAGAATAGTATTGTTTCTAATAGCAACCGCAAGCATAGCCGATGATGAAAAATGCTTATTCAAATCATTCAAGGACACGTTAGAAGAAATAACATTAGAAGAGGATTTTGTTATGCCGAGTGATTTGAGAAACTTCCATATATCAGCCGGTGAAGAGTTGAGGACATTTTCACAAATGTATCGGCGTTTAGAAGCTCTTACCATCTGGTTACAGCGGTTTCTAGCCAATTTGTACANTAATCATACCGATTAAGAGAATTCATAGTAATCATGACGAAGAACGACTAAGAATGACAAGCTTTTAAGTAGTGTTTACGGATTTTACGCTTAAAGGAAAATTTTGACTCCGCCTTCTTGATGTCAAGGGGAAGCATATTCCAGAGTTTAATTGTAGAAATAGCGTAGGAATTAGACAAAAACCCGGTGCGGTGAGAAGGGATATGAAGAAGTAAGTTTTTAGATGCTCGAAGGTTGAGACTGTGAGAACTGCCCAACACTTTAAAATATTGTTTTAAATAATCAGGAGCACAAGGATCGTTCATGATAGTTCAATGTTTCACGCCACTGGGAACACTGAATCTAAAAGAAAATGGAAACCACACCTATAGAAGCTGCTGAAGTCGTCATCCCAATCCAGCAAGGGTTGTCTCAGCGTATTATCGCACGAGAGCTTCATTTGCGCCAGTCGTGTGTCTCGAAGGTATACAAGAGGTTCAGGGAGATTGGAAATATAGTCCGGAGGGAGACCAGGATCTGCACGACAGCGATTATTTACCGATTTATTGTCACTTCTTCTCTCCGAAATCGACACCTGACCGGCGTGGACGTCCAGCAGCAGCTCGGAGAAATTCGAAGGAGGGCTGTCAGCGAGTGGACACTGAGGCGAAGACTCAAAGAACTTGACCCCAAAAAGGCCAGGCACGGGACCCAAATTGTTTTTAGCCCACCAACAAGCCCGGCTACAGTTTGCTCGCGATCACTTAGATTGGAATTGGAATTTCTATTGCAGCAAAAATGGAGCTGATATTCGTACCTGGTGGAGGTCAGGGAGCCTACCACAGAAAGTTACATCAACGACTTTAGCTAGGCCATGTGCTCCCCTACCTAAAGCCGGTTTATTGCCGAAGATTTCCATCTAATGAACGACAATGCCCGTGGCTAAATAATAACAGCCGCACGGGTCGATCTTCAAGGTAAAGCAACGCTTGCCAGGGTTGGTCGATGGGTGACCATCTTAACATACCGAGACTCCTCCGTGCCTCGGAAAGCACGTTAAGCCGTTGGCCCCGGCTGTCATTTGTAGATCTTTGGCAGTCGTAACGGATAGTTAGAAGCCAGAATATCTAAGTATATAAGAATCTGACACTAGTATTGCCAAGGAGTACCGTGTTACCCAGTTAATGGGTTGTGGAGGTCTGGTAGGCAGCCGTTCCACGTAAAATTCTGGTATTCAGCTGAATCCGGTTTGATTGGAAACCGACCGCAATATACTTGGGAAAAGGCTAGGCTGATGATGATAAACGATAATGCCCGCTGCCACACCGCTGCAGTGACTAGACAGTCGGCAATTCCCGCGGGATTCCCCACACTAGAATGGCTAGCCCTCAGCCCTGACTTGAATCCGATTGAACCCAATGGGACAAGCTAAAAGGTGGTACGAGGAAGATGTCCAGCTCCAGGGTCGATAGAAGAACTGAAAACTGCTTTAGTAGAAGAGTGGCAGGAAATCCGACTCATTCGATCAATGAAAACCCTCAGGCAGTCATTAGAACACAAAATATTGAGGGAAAATAACTTTGTGAATTTTTTTTTTACTTTTCATATTCATTTACCTATTCATTTAGACGTCCACAACTTCGACCTATTGCAATAATACCCAATTAAAAAAAAAAAAAAAATAGTTTTAATCTTTTTGAAATCATTTGAAAGCTAACAAAATTAACTTTTAAATGATATACATCCATGGTTCATTGAACTTCATTGCATGGAAATTGTAAAACGTTGTTTTGAACAACGCGGGATGAAGTGATTCCAGTTTATTTGCACGAGTGTAGTACGAGGAGGGCAGTGGAAATCATGATTTTCTTGCTCCTCCGCTGCTTTTTCTGATTAATTTCATTGCGGGATTCAAGACAGTTCAGTCGTTTCTCTGAGAGTCATCGAGTTAATAAAACTCAATTCAATACAAATCTTTATTAAAATCACATGCGAAATAAAATAAAAATCTGGGAAGTTCTGGAGTGGCGATCGCGTACCGGAAAACGCAACGTTGGGAGGCCTCCCACAAGGTGGACCGATGACCTGGTGAGGGTCGCGGCCGATGGATGTGAGACGCACAGGACCGGTTCTTGTGGCGACACTTCGGGGAGGCATGTCCAGCAGTAGACATGTTTTGGATAATGATGATGATGATGAGGATGATGATGTTGACGACGACGATGATGATGACGATGATGATGACGATGATGATGACGATGATGATGATGATGACGATGATGGTGATGACGACGATGATGATTATGATGATGGTGATAATGACGATGATGATGATGACGATGATGATAATGATGATGATGGTGACGATGATGGTGATAATGATGATGATTATGATAACGATGATGATAACGATGATGATGATGATGATGATGAAGATGGTGATAATGATGATGATGATGATGAAGATAATGATGATGACTATGATGATGATGATGATGATGATGGTGATGATGATGATGAAGAAGATAATGATGATGACGATGATGATGATGATGATGATGACGACGATGACGATGATGATGATGAAAATAAAATGTAGTTGAATTAAAATACAAATGTCAATAAGTAAGTATAAAATGTCACGGTAATGTCAAATAAATTAATTACAAATATCTTTAGATTAAATGATCATGTCAAATGAAATATTAAAATGTTATCGTAAAAAAATCATTAATTGTATAATAGCATTTTTTAGGCGTTTGATAAATATTTTGTCGTTTCGTTCGTAAAATGTAAATTGAAGTTAAAGTTAGATGTTTTTTTTAAATTGGTTTCTTAAAATGCGGTCTACAACTTCCGTCATTAGCAATATTAACCATTATTTTAATACATTTTTGTTTCGGGATAAACAAATCGATGCTGTCTACACTTTTTCCCTAGATTATTAAACAAATGACGAAAATGCAGTAAACATACACGTAGTACAGTCACAAACGGAAATATTATTGTTTTAATCAGTTTTTATTATTATTTTAATAATCTAGATTTCCAGCTATGAACGCAAACCGTCTAATGAGAACGGGCAAAATTCAATTTGTAAAGGCAGGGCAATAATTTGTAAAATTCTGAAAAAATGGAAGTTGCTGAGAAGTTCTGATAAATTCTCTCGTACAATGGCGAAGTTGTCTTTAACAGGTGACAAAGGTATCCGCAAATGGCGAGTACAGTCGCTCACAGACGTGAAAAGAAAAAGTTAGGACTGAAAAGGTCAACTAAATATTTTAAGTCGCCATGGATAAGGCACAAGATTCAGCAGTTAATTTTGTAAAGGATATTTTACCTTAATATTTTTAAGAAGGTTATTTAGTATTTATATTTTAGGAGCTAGTTTTTTTTTGTGTGGATATCATCAAATTCTAATGACTCCTTCCGCTCTGGGCGGAGCGAAAGGGAGTGTCAGTCTTTTACTGACTAAAACCCACCTGTGTGTACCTTCAAATGCCTTTTGCGTTCAAGGGACACGGTAATTCTTCGAACAAATTCCACAACCCTGGTTAAGAAGGTTATTTAGTTCTATTTTAGGAGCGATAATGTGTGTTAATAAGTAAAAAGTCGTATGTTCACTTCGTTTTAGGCCTAATCCACAACACCAGCCAGGACACCGGAAAAAACCCTCGATTAATTTCAATAAACTGTCAGTTTGATATAAGGGGTTAGTCTGTAAAGCAACGGCTGTCAAGCCGGTTTTAAGCGCGGTCTATACAAATAGAAGACCCCTGGGTCGATGAAGAATTAAACCTGTATCAGTTTAATACCTACGAATTGATGGTCTTTGCAGTAACTGATCCTTTTGGGATCCTCCAATTATTTCGAACCTAGGGATTAAAACCGTTTTGATGTGTAGACTCTACATGTGCCGTGTCGATGTATGGCTGTATGTACGTGTTGATAATGCTTTAGTTAAGAAATTGATGGCGTAACAATATTCTCTTCTTCCTCTCCTTATACAATTATTTGGGGTCGGGTCTCCTCACTTTCCTGTGCCAAGTCAAACGATTTTGGGTTGTCGTTTTGTGCGATTGGGCTTTCAATTATGAATTTTTCATGGGTGTGTTTTTTAAGGATGGGAAATCATCAAATGACTTTTCCGTTCTGGGTGCAGCAAAAGGGCGTGTGTAACATAAATAATTAATACAAACAAACATAAACTCACACCTAATAATGATGTCAGGGTTGCGGAATTTGTTCGAAAGAGTCACCGCGGCCCTGGAACGCAAAGGGCATTTGGAGGAACACGGATGGTTTTAGTCAGTAAGAGTCTTACGCGCCCATCCGCTACACCCAGAGCGGAAGAAGTCATTTGATGATTTTCCATCCTTAAAAAAACACATCTTATAATGATATATGTACCTAGTACAGTGATAAAGATTAAGAATTTGCAGTTGAGACCGTGTCAAAGGTTTTCAAGCTAAAGTAGAGTTTGACAAATCTTCGAAATCTTAATCTAGAAATTGGGGGAAACTCTTAGCTAAGTCTTTCTAACGATTTCTGAGTGGCCAGAATCTTTAGACGTTTAAATGTTTTAAATCGGTCACGCCTCAATGGATGAACACATTTGTGAGTGTGTGACATTCTGTCAGCGGTAGCGTAGCAAAGGTGATTGTCAAATGTCAAAAATGTATGGGATTGACAAACGCTGTCGAAATGTCAGGACATTAGAGTTTTCATTTTGGTAGAAGATATATCTACATATCAGTTTCTTCATAAAACAAAATAAAAATTCATTTACTTGTTGTGTTAAAAGTTTATAACTAACAGTCTCCATCTAAAAATATCTATATGAGCGTACTTCATCATGAAGTTCTTCTACCAAGTCTGCGTAATGTAATAGAACAAGATTATGTTCCTTCTATTAAACTGAATAGTTGGAGAACTTCAACCGCTCGGTTCTCGACGCTAAGGTATCTGGCGCGGGTCCAGGCCCCTTAAAATACGGTGGTCATCGGCCTTACGAAAATCAAACCGAGTGGTTCAGAACCTGCAGAGAATGCCTCTATACTCAATTATTAGATACTATTATCCTTATCATTATCCGACGTTCTAGCTATCAGTGATTGGTCAAGCAGATTTGAGGTTACTGTCAATGTTAGTAAATGTCAGGCTATCCTTAATGGTAATTTATATTTTCTACGAAACTTGGACACCAGCCAACGACTGCCGCATACTTTCAACAATACCAGAATCACTCTCTCGCCATACGTTAAAGACTCGGGCCTATACATTGACGACAGGTTAAGTTGGAATAAGCAGATCGCTCAGGTTACCCAGAGAGTAACATTCACACTGCGATCTCTCAATACAATTCAAGTACTGGTTGAAGTGGTGGTTGGGTCTGGGCGGCTGACCTGACGGCCAGCACCATCACAGTTCTGCGGAAGCCGCAGAGGGTGATGGCCGTCAGAGTCATCAGGGGATATCGCACGATCTCCTACGAGGCGGCTTGCGCACTGGCCGGATCTCCGCCGTGGGACCTGGAGGCGAAAGTGCTCGTGCGTCACTGCAAAGGTGGCGCGAGNGCCGGATCTCCGCCGTGGGACCTGGAGGCGAAAGTGCTCGCGTCACTGAACGGGTGGCGCGAGGGCGCGCGGCGAGCGACTGATGCAGCGATACTTGGCCCTTCCGCCGGCTTCATCGCCATCGAGGCCATCCGGCCAGTGCTCGACCTCTGGCTCGGGAGAAGGCACGGCTCCCTGTCGTTTCGTGTGACGCAGGTCCTCTCGGGGCATGGCTGCTTCGGGAGGTTCTTGTGTCGCGGAGCCGGACGCTCGATGCCACCACTGCGTCGACTGTCGGGAGGACACGGCACGGCATACGCTGGCAGAGTGTGCCGCTTGGGAGGAGCCGCGCCGTGCCCTCATTTCTGTTGTAGGCGGTGACCTCTCGCTGCCAGCTGTAGTTCATGCTATGGTCGGCGATGAGGAGTCCTGGGATGTGGTGGTCTCCTTCTGCGAGACAGTTATCGCGCAGAAGGAGGCTGCGGAAAGGGAGAGGGAGATCACGACCACTCTCCCGGCCCGCAGCAGGCGCATCTGGCGTCGGGAGGAGGGCATACGCTGCCCTCTTCCGGCCCCCCTAACTGGGTCCAGGGGCGGCGGACTTCGGGGTGTCCGTCGCCCCCATTCATCCGGACCCGAGGTGGTGGTGCGTGGTGTCCCCGTGCGCCCCTCTTTGACGTAGCGGGGGGAGTCAAACACCTCACTCCCCCCGCCGAAACGAGGTGGCCCGCAGAGGCGGGCCGGCACCAGCCGGGGATTGCGGAAGTCGCATACGTTCCCGCGATCCCCGGCGTAGGTGGGAGATGGAACACCGGGGTGGTTTTAGTCAGTAAGAGTCTGACAGACCCCTCCACCCGCCCCAGGGTGGAGGATTTCCATGAGGATTTCCCCCC
>NDFZ01005061.1:183046-217705 GCA_002192655.3 Mamestra configurata | reverse complement strand
GTTGGGGGTTGGTTGGTTGGTTGCCTTGTGGGATAAGACCGCCCATTGTACAATAATTTTATGTTTGATTGTCCTGTTCTTATTATGAGGTGTACAATATAGTATATAATAAATAAATAAATAAAACCACTTTGGTCCAATCACTTGAGTTACCTATAATTGATTATGCTGATGTTTGCTACTCTAAAGAACTTCTCAACAAACTGGACCGACTTCTAAACAACTGTATTCGTTCTCTGTGTGATGGGCATGCCCACCGTGTTCACAACGGATCCGCGCCTCTAAGTTATCATAACAGCGGTGCTTTGTGTCCGTCTATGTTGAACGCCAAGAAAAGGCTGCTATCCTCTTTAGAGAACTATATAAACATTGGCGCTTTAGGTATATTGATTCGGTTCAACCTTATAAAAGAAAACAAAAAAACGATTTACAAGGAGCTCAATTTTGGCTTCGATCTCGCTTAGTAGAAAGCGATAGATGAGGTTTGCGATGGAACCAGCATACCTTATGATAAAACACTGAAAGTAGGTACTATTAAAATCTGTAGGAATGACAATCACCTCGTCGCCATGTAATTTCACACATAATTGCATTGTGTGCCGAACGTGGCACGTTCACGCTTCCCGAAGGAGCCTGTGTTTCGACCCCGGCACGTAAATCAACTAACCTTTATCGATGGACGGGTAGCGGCAGATTACGTTGTAGCCAGGGTGGCTCAGGGTGCGGTGACACTTACCGCTTACAGCGGCAGCTGGTGTCTATCGATTATACTACTTCTTTTTAGTGGGCTTTATATTTGACGCAAATAAACTCATTTCGTTTGGAAAGTTCGTAATTTGAAAAAGAAAATTTCGTTTCCACTCTCACACACAACTAAATAACTAAGTATGTATTTAAAAATACTATAATTGCATTGAATCATAAGTATCATTTACTAGTTTACTTTTGTAAGCCTATCTAGTGTTGCGTATTACACTACGCGCGTGTTTAGAAAGCAGTAGTTTTTAACCGACTTCTAAAAAAGGAGGAGGTTCTCAATTCGGTTGTTTTTTTTATGTTTGTTACCTCATATCTCCGTCATTTATGAACGGATTTAAAATAATCTTTTTCATGTGAAAACATATACATACGTTCTGATTGGTCCCATTTAATTTTCATCAAAATTGGTTCAGTAGTTTGGTTTTTAAATCAAAATAGTTGGAGGAAATTGAAAATATATCATCAAAGTAGGTAGAGGAAATTGCGTGTTTTGCTTTTCTGTGACTTTCCAGTGGTTTTGTTAGGTGGTACCACCAAAAAGTAAATAAAAAACTTTTGTACAAAAAAATACAACGGACTTCCGCATTTTGGAAGTCGGTGTTAAAATACGAAGAAACAACCAAAAACACCGACTTCCGAAACACGGAAGTCGGTTGTATTTTTTGTAAAAAAAGTTTTATCCGTTAAGTATTCTCCGTAGGTTTTTTTTCTTAGAAGTATGGTCGTCGCATCATTGTCGCGTCACTGCAGGAGCCTTTGCTTATATCCGCGATCACTGGCACCTCTCCCTTCGACTCCTATCGGCCGGAAGGTCTCACCTCGCGCGAACAATAGCGAGTGCTATGCCTATTTAGTGCGAGCATTTCTCGAAACGACGACGCCGTTTTTTAAACCTCTGGAGATTTTTTCGATTTGGAGATACGTGCCTTCCTTATGCAACCAGAGAACCGAGGACTGTTTTGTCGTTCGGTTTATAACAGTCATTTACGACACTTTAGTGCCTATTTGGATGAATTGATGTTCTGGATTGTCATTTATCATGAATTGATTTTATATTCTCAGCGATTCGTGAATTTGTATGAGCTCATTCAAAAATTTGGAAAATGGACGGAAACGTGACTTAACAGAGATAAGTATGTCAGATAACCTGTCCAAAAGCGAATCACAACTCGTAATTGATACCTATTTGTGTAAAGAAATCATAGAGTGTAGGGCAAATAGTGAATAATCCAAGAATATCCGACTTCCAAATGATTTTATTTTCTGTGGGAGTGAGTAACATGTGCTATTAAAGGGTTAAGTAATTAATATTTACGTAATTTGATTTACAAAAATAATCAAGTCATTTCAGTGTCTCCGTCTTTAACGATGACCACGCCTGCATTTGAAACAAATTCTATTTTTCTCTCTGGGAATGGCCGATGGCCAATTGCGACAATTGTGCTAATGTCAGATGTGTAATGAAAATTCTTGTGGAATTTCAAAGCTTAAATGTTAAAGGAGGAAAACCTGAATGTATGTATGTATGTGTATGTAACTCGGGCTGGTTTCCGCAACTCCACGACTAAGCGCGTATTTTGCGTGCAGGTGGGTCAAATGTGTCATTCGATCCACCCCAGCTCCCCAAGGAAGGCCGGGAACGCCTTGGTGTTACTAACTATCTCACAAAGGGTACCTGGGTTACCGAAGTACTTAGCCCTGTAATCATACCTGAATGTGTTGAACATAGGTAAATAAACAATATAAAAGTACGAATGAAATATACTTTCTTAAGAACAAAGGTAGATGCTGAAAAATTACTAAGCGGTTAATTTACGAGATTTTTTTTTTAAATCATAGAGAAGTAGGTAAGCACCTTTATTCATTAAAGCTTTAAAAAAAAACAGTAACAGAACGTTTCACATCCTAATAACATAAAATGTCCCCGCAATCAGTCAAAAAGAAGTAAATTAAGTTTTCCGCAACATTTAGATCACCGGGGTCCATACTAACTGCCTCATCTAGATCGGTAGGTACTTCAATAAATAACATGAATGGCCAATACGGCTAATGTGCCTTCTTGAATATTGATGAAATTGTAACACATGGCGACTCTCACGGGATTCAAACGACAACCCGTCCCCGTGTCCCGGGGATTGCCCATCACTAGCCGGACCTGTTGAAAATTCAACAGGGCTTACAACGGGTAAGGGTCTCTTGGAAAAATAGACACCGTTTTCTAGGTAATTTAATGATCGTTTTTTCCATATTAGCCTTGAATAGAGCCTTCTTTTAGTTTCTTTCTTCCAAAATTTCCTGTATTTTTGTAAAATATTTTGTTTTTTACAGAGTTCGTTTATTTTTTATTGAGCAATGGGCTAGCTCTTGAACTCCTTGCGATGGATGAGGCCTATGCTAAGTTATGCATGTTTTCAATCATTTTATTTTAATAATATTTAAAAGGATATTACTTATGTAATTTTCTCCGTCAGATTTTCCCTTGATGGGCAATTTTCTTGGAAAAATCAGCGGGTCTTTCTTCGAAATAATACATCATTTATTTCTTGACACAAGTGACTTAATGCTAGAGTTACAGTGAAGCACGAACATGGAATTAAATTGTGAGAGACTGGTGCTTGAAGTAGGTCTGTATAAAACCTGTATTACAAGACACCAGGGCCCTCCCACAGCTATTAGCCTGCTATGTCCTACTTGCATAGTAAGAAGGGTGCAGGAAACCAAGTTAAAACACCAAAAGAAAAAAAAAACAAATTAAAAATACAAAATAATTTTGGAAATATCAGAACGCGTGTGAGTAGCTGCAACTTTGGTAATTTAATCAAAATGAAGGAATTTGTGACACAATTGAGAATTTAATATTTGTTTATTGGTATTGTATTTATGTATTTTATATTATTATATCTAATTAGTATTGTTTAAAACGTTTGTACACTGACAGCCCTAAATCTATCTCCCTTCGTTCAATCCATCCAAAGGTTGTCTGGAAGAGATTGCCTTGTGCGATAAGACCGCCCATTGTGCACTTATTTTATGTATGATTGTCCTGTTCTTATTATGAGGTGTACAATAAAGTATATAATAAATAAATAAATAAATAGGAGTGCCTAAACATGAAAATTTCATTCAACATTTTCCTGTCGCTTGAAAATATTTATTACCTAATATATATTTATTATGCAGTGATACCTAAATGAGCTTAATCTTTTCCTTCGTCTGTCTGACTCGCGTGAACTGGCTAGGCTTATTTAATTTTTGTAGGTTCGTAGGTACTTTAATAATTGTTTCTGTTTAGTGTAGCACACAAAACACATTCTTTTTTTACGTATTCTAAAACATTACATCCTAGCTTTTGTCCGCGACTACGCTCATATCCCGTTTTTTTCCCGTTCGGTACAGCCTATAGCATCCCTCATGAATATGGCTATGATATACAAATATAATTATCCCGAATCCGACTGGCAGTTCCCCCAGTAATAACCCTCCCCGACCTTTGATTACCGAGCCAGCCCGCGTCGCTGAGCCAGTAGTTTTAAATTCCCCAAATAATGTTACGACCCAGCCTGTCCCTTGCTGTTCCTCCCAAATGACGCCGCTAGCCGAGGTCCTTATCCCACAGGGGATGCCCTAGCGAGCGGTCATTTAGTTTTAGTTTTATTTTAGTTTGTAAGCCCTGGCTGGGGGCCTTAGAGTCATTTAAGGCCACCACAGGATAGTCCGGTTAAGCAGTAACCAGCCTTAGTGTGCTGAACTGCGAGTTCCAGAGATTAGCGCGTTCAAACTCACAAATAAACTCTTCAGCTTTATTATATTAGTATAATATATATATTACCTACATATTATATTCAAGTAGGTATCTATTTTATTTACCCACGTTCATGTGTCACTGCAGAGTGTAAACTGCAAACCAGCTCTGGGCGTCTGACGCCCAGCAAAAGCTAAAATGGTAACTCCTTGGATATCAGCACGCTTAGCGCAATTTTAATATTTCGTTGAGATGTAATATAATTCTGCTCTTTGTGTTTGTTGCTGATGTGTTGTGACTGCGTCAAATACATGTTTTCTATTCTATTCTAACTTGACCGGATGCAGCTTAGTACGATATTAAAAAAAATATATATAAATGGTATGTATTTAAAATGAATAAAGAGAATAATAATAAATTAATTTAATGCAATGCAATGGGTGTAAGTTACCTGAAGTAACACTTCAGGTAACTTACACCCATACTAACAATAATTCAGACAACACAACAGAAATAATAAAATAAAAATAATTATGTCAAACGAATAACATTAAATTAAAATTAAAATCCACAAATTAAATTAATACCACTAAATTAAAAAATTCATCCACATGCTCAATTTTAAAATATAAATAAATTAAATTACACACCAATTAGTCATAAAGAATAAAACCATTCCACTTGACAAGGTCTGGCATCGGATGCCATATAAGACGCAGACAATTTAAATCGCAATTACACCCGGGCATCAATTCCCTTCGACATTTGATAGACCTCAAGGCCGGATAAGATTCCCCGGATCCGGTATGACGGCTTTATAGGTAAGAACGCTTAAGGATAACGACTGTTCCGGAGTTCGTTTCAAATAAAGTTTCGGTAGCTTTCGGATGAGCTCGCGAGTGTTCGGGGGTTTTGAATTTTAATGAACTGAGGAAAAATTCTACTAATTTTGAATTGGCACTCTGTTCAATGTGTTTCAATACCAACTGTAATACTAAACAATCGTTTAAGAGAAACAGAATATTAATAGATACTTTTCGTTTCGTAATTTTTATAATAAATTACCAATATGTTTGAATTTATTTTAATATTTACTAGCACTTCGCCCACGACTTCGTCTGCGCAGATTTAGTACAAACGATTTTCCCCCTTTTCACCTCCTTAAAGGTTGGATTTCCAAAAATCCTTTCTTAGCTGCTCACCTACATCATAAAAGGAAGCCTGGGGCGAAACTTCATGTTCCTAGCCCCAGTCGTTTCGGCTGTGCGTTGAAATAGTCGGTCAGTTTCCCTTTTATATTTAAAATAGCTGCCGCCTACGGCTTCGCTCACATAAATACATATATACAAAGTGGAGATGACAATATGACTTTAAATGAAAACACTGGCAATACTGGTATATAGAAACATTTGTAAACTATCAATTATGTCCGAACATCGAAATAAAAAAAAAAATATTTTTCTAACAAACTAAATAGCTTAAAACTGCAAACAAAATAAAACACCATTTATAAAATTGGTACACTGACCTGCGGTAAGAATGGCAACGCAGCGCGGTTTCATTCATGATAAAGCGCGCGGCCGCCCGCGGGGTTGCGCGGCGACGCCAACGCAGCGACGTAATGTTTAGGCGCCATTATTATTATTATTATTAATGCTCAATTACAAATCAAATCACAGATTATTAACCAAATAGTCAGCCATCATTCACCCGCGGGTTATTCACTAATCAATTTATTATTAACAATCACTTTTAGATTACTTAGTTATGTAGCCAGTCATTATTTTTCGTCCGCCGTGTTCTTGAATACACAAACTACACCGACGTATAATGTTATTTCTCACTCTTGATAATAGGTCACCATTAGCAGCCATTTCTTTCAATTTATTATTACTATTTTTTAATTCCTCAACGGTATTGACTTCTGTTGAGTATACCTCATTCTTTATCCCCACAAGAAGAAATCCAGTGACGTGAAAGCACGCTTTGTATTATTCCAGGATATGCACTACATGTGTACCAAATTTCATCCAAATCCCTTCAGCTGTTTTTGCCTGATTGTTGCACAAACATACAAACTTTCTAATTTATATTATTAGTAAAATGTATTTTTTTTTGTTTTGTTTTAATAGATATAGATTTACCTAGGCTTTAGGTATACATGTGTAAGTAAAAAATTGCAGGCATTTAAGCTAAAAGCTTCGTGTCAATTGACTGTCACATGTACAGCAGAAAGTTATTTGGAGGATAAAAATCAAATTCACAAGAATTAAATTCATCTTTAAAACATAAAGTTTTAGGCATTATTTGACGCTAACTGCCAATCATTCTTAATAAAAACTAAAAGATAGAAATAACATATTGAAAACCTGAAAACTGTATTTGAATTTAACTCGAAGAGAATCATCAGATTGTAAGTCATAAAAATGGTACTTATAAAAACCGTCGACGTTGCTTTTTTTTTTTGTAAAAAAAACACGTAACTTCACACTACGAAAGCCTAGGTGTCAAGAATTTATTTAAGTCGAAGGTCAACGGTTCAGGACTGAATTTAACAACAGCATAGAAATTAAAGTATAAATAAAACTAGTCGTAGACGACTAAATTACTTCTATACAAATACATCAAATTGAAGTATCTGTCTGTTATATCAAAATAACAGCTTTTTACCAAATGCATAATTATGAAATTATACAACGTGTAACAGAATAAACGCAATACCTGAAAAGGGGTCATTGTCCTCATCATCATGAACAACTGTTACAATGAGACAAAGACCGAAACCGCGAAAAAAAAATCTGCTGTTTAGTGCATTTTGTCGAGTTATGCGCACATAAATACAGGTATGGGAAAGTCAATTTTTTTCACGATTTCAGTGTTGGTCCCATAATAAAAGTTGTTCATCATAATAAGTACCGTGCGTTTATTCTGTGACACGTTGTATACGACATTATTACAAAAATCAATTTTTTTATGTCTATTTGTATGTCTGTATGTTTGATGAAATGGCTGGATTGATTTTGACGGCACTTTCACTGGCAGATAGTTAATGTTATAAGGTATTGGTAAATGCATACATGATAATACTTTTGACCTGGGCAAAGCCGCGGGTAGAAACGAGAATAAAACTAAATTTTAAAAGCTTAACGTATGTTAAGTGCGACTGGACTCTTGACCCCTCACCGTATATAATATCTCCCTACTCGTATATTTGCAGCAAACTAGTTACAAGACGGTGAAAAAGAAAAACTACCCTTTCAATTCTCCGTGCAAAAGAATTTTCAGGTTAATAAGGTGAGGGCGTTCCGGAGTAATGAGGTGTACAATTTACCTTTGACTAACAAGTAGAAAATATATTCATAACTCGTGAAATTCGTGCGAGTTTCCGACTTAATAGGAACCGCACTGCTTAAAATATTACTCTGAAGCGAGAACCTGGCGCTTTTCATTTAAATTATATGAATGTGGATTGCGAAAGTTGTTGGTATTATGGTAAATAGTAGTAAAAGTCGTTTGCCAGCTTCTGATGGCAATAGGCTCGCACCGTCTTATCCTCCGCAGGCTCGCACCGTCTTATCCTCCTTAGTAAAGAAACCACTTTTTGTCAAATATAATTAATTTTATAATAAATTTGTCGCTAGAGTTTGGTCAGTATGTGAAATACTTTGTAACTGAAAAAATCCAATAAAATTTCTCTAGAAGTAACTACGACTTATGTGCCGAGACGTGAATTTTCACAAACTTTGAACTTTAATTTTTATGATGTTTTTTTTATTTTTTGTAGGTTAATTGCCAATGAGTGAGAGTAAAATTAAATGTGAATACAATGCTCCTATGTGTACCTTTAGGCACATCATATACAAAGAGGACAGGGCGCGCGGCCAGGGCGCTGACAAGATAAAATGTATGGCGTCAAAGGAACGAAATACACACAGCGCCCTGGCCGCGCCCTGGCCGCGCGCTCGCCGCGCGCCCGGAGCGCTTTGTATATCAATTTTATATATTTGTATTATTTATATAAATGTTTGTATTTAATTAAATATCAATCGCTTTTTATTCACCATAATGCACCTACCACCATTCACTGCATCACCCAAAGGTTGACTGGTAGAGAATGCCTATGGCATTAAGTTCGCCTCTGTACATTTGTGTGCGTAAAGTGTTAATAAATAAATAAATAAGTCCCTTATGGAAATCAGTCGTGATATCGTTTTGTTGTCTGCTTAATGTGCACGAGCACGAGCTTTACGATAATAGCCTCGTCGTGCTAAAAGATAGCCAATCAGAAAAGTTGGCTGACTGCCCAGAATGGTTGAATATACCTGGAGTTGCAACTCTTGAGTAGGTACTACGTCGTGGGGCATTTTTTAGTGAAGTTGTAGACCGATAGATGGACTAGGTGGCGTATTGTTATTATTAGTTAATATACTTTAATAATGTAAAACAGGGTGAATAGCAACGTTGGGGTGAATAGAAACAAAACTTAGAAGGGGATTTTCACTTTATTTAAATTCTGCTTGCAGTATTAAGGACTCAACTCAATTTTTCAATTAACATTTGGGTTAAATTTAGTTTTTTTTTAAGCCAATAATGTGGCATTCAAGTGAAAATACCATTCAAAGTTTTGTTTCTATTCACTTCTGCGTGTTGATATTTACCCCGTTTTACCGGTATTTTATTAATTGCTTGCTGCTGCCCGCCTCATCACCCGTGAAAAGTATTTCTAAGGGATCATGGTACCGGGATAAAAATATTCTATGTTCAGTTCCAGATTATGGTTCACCTCTGTGCTGAGATTTATATGATTATGTTTAGCCGTTGTGAAGTGATTCATTAAAAAACATTAAAACATGCCTACACTCTTATATGACTTAAAATTTCAAATATTAGTAGGATAGATGGCAGTAGGGGAAGGTGGGGGTATACCGGTATAGTTAAGATAAAAACGCTATAAATAAATCACTATGTTATTTATTGAGATAATCAATATCACAAATGTTTAAGTATGCCTCAGGCATAACTTTGGTCTTAATAACTACAAAGTAGAACCATTTTAATTTTAAATTATATGGGTCAAACCGGATAGGCATTTTATATTTAAGGGGTGAATACAGATAGATACTTATAATAAAATAAAAAAAATAAAAATTATTCGCAGTTTTTGTATACAAAAAATAATAAGTAATTCTTGCTCAGAACAACCGATACAACTTTCGTGAGCCCATTAATTAGGACAAGCAGTGTATTGCTACAATTCGTCTGTGGACTTAGTTTGACTGTACTTTTCGCCACAAACCTAACGCTCCGAATCCTTAAGATTTTTCTTTCTTCGTCTTTTTACCTATCGATAAAGACATGGGTAAAGGTATCCCTTTACCCATGTCTTTTTTATTTTAATTACTGATGACATGGTGATTCAGTCTAAATTTCGGTTTTTCCTCGACGCTTAAATGGCCGCATCTTCTTTTTAAAATGGGAAATTGGCATGATATTTCGGTGACGTGATACAAGACGACGCACGCACTCCGTAAAAGGTAAAAAAAAAGGAATAAAACAAAGGCCCACAATGCCTACATATAAAATCAATCGGGGTGAAACCGGATAGACAAAATCACCCGGTGATTTGGTTTCACCCCGATCACCCCGAAATCATCCCGTCCCCCACAGGGAACATTTTTGAAAGTGTAATAACTAAAAGGTTATGTTTACACTCTTAGCAAAAATTAATACCGTTTTTAAAGGTTAAATATGTACCTATAGCTTCATTAAAAATACAAATTTATATGATGGCACATAGCTAAACTTAATGATAACACTTTAAAAAAATCAAAATTTTAGTTCGCTTACCTTTGTTTCAAATTTTCGCTTATCGACGCGCGCGCTGAGATGTTACCGTTCGGCCCCATTTTCAACCGCACGTAGTAAGGATTTGCGCGTATTTTTCCACGAGCTAGATCGAGACAGCTGTACGCAGAATAATAAAATAGCAACTATCTGATTTCACCCCCTGTCTGGTTTCCCCCCTCTTTCCCCTAATTGTGAAATGCCTGTGTTTTATTCCGCATCAGAATAATAACACTTCTCACATTCATTTTTAAATATATTGATAAGTTTAGGAGCTCGAGGCAACAGCATAATAGAGAATGCTGCTGCCCATTCTCTGGTGAGTCCCTTAGTCGCCTCTTACGACACCCACGTGAAGTAATGGGATGGTGTTACTCTTTCACGTCCGACACCATCCAGCCATATATAAGCAAGTGATTGCGGCTTAAAACATTAAAAATTACATCAAAGAAAGTTTAAAGACTCTTGTAACGGTAAATAAAACCATTTTACAGCCTGTTGCTTTGGAGTTCGGTAGTAGTAGTTCTTGTAGCCTAAATTATGAGTCGGTGCGCAGGTGGACACACCGCATGTATTGCTGTTTAAGTGCTTTGCTTTTAGTACTCTGTGGCACAGGCATCGTTTAAGTCGGGCTTGTATAGTCAACATAACAAATTACTGAAATTGTTGTATGATTGAAAATATACACTGGTCTGTGACGACAAACTGCTACTGTGATTGATTATTCTAGATGCAAAAACCTAATAGTAAAAGTACTATTGAAATAAGGTCCCCATGCAACTTCGGTATAACTTCTTAAGCACTTGCAAGTTTTGAAATATTCGTTTGATTATCATGTTGACTGTACTTCTCTTAGTAACCAGGATGATAAGGATTTTACACTAAGTATAGAACTTCAAGATTCATTTCAGAACTTTTTATAACTTGTTCCGAAATGTTCTTTTCTCTTTGTTCTTCTTCTGCGAAATTTAAATCTGAAAACAGTTTTTGTTAGATTTCACGTTCAAAGCTTTCTTTGTTAGGGTCAACTTTCGCCAAGTGGCCAAAAAATCAGCAATGCTGTTCAACGTGGCCAGCTATTTGGGCACTTTACATTGATGTGCACGAATTTCTCATTGCCAATGATTTCTCTGCCTCCTTTTTAGGGTTCCGTACACAAAGGGCGCGTACCAACGGAACCCTATTACTAAGCCTCTGCTGTACGTCCGTCCGTCTGTCTGTCAGCGGACTGTATCTAAAGAACCGTATTAGGTTGTTGAAATTTGCACAGTGTGTATTTTCATATAACAAAAAATATTGAAAACTAATTCAATTCAAAATTAAAGGTGATCCCATACAGTTTTATTCGGTTTATGGTACGGAAACTTTCGTGTGAGAGTCCGACTCGCACTTAGCTGATTTTTATATCTTGTACATTATTCGTATAACTTGTATAATACTGTGTTAAATATGAACTTGACAAAAAAAAAGAAACAACTAATTCGTTAAGAAGAAAGACATATAACTACCAACACATTCGTGAATCACTTCGTAACAGGTCAAATATATATAACCCTTGGAATACAGTTAAACCAAATACATTTGTGGTATCAAATGTTGAGCTTCAGTAAATTTATAAGGAAGACGCTAGGCGGTCGGGCGGACTAAGCCTTGGGATTACCTTCAACAGACGTCAGGCCGCGATGACATTAAATTCAGAAGTTTCAGGCTCCTGGGTGAAGAAGGTCCACTCTTACGCGTTCGTTCGCTCGGGCACTTGTAACATGTGTTCATCATTAATAACTATAATAATAATTTCTTCGGACAACTCAAACACGGTCATCCGATCCCAAACTAGGCAGAGCCTGTGCTATGGCAACCAGACAACTGATAAACATACTTATATATTTCTAAATACATACATATTATAGACAAATTACACTCAGACACTGAACAAATGATCATGCTCATCGCACAAAGATTCGTTCTGGGTGGGAATCGAACCCACGACCTCCGGTTTAGCAGTCAGGGTCACTAACCACTCGACCAACAGGCCAGTCAAAGTCATTGATTATTATTTATGTTTAAGGCCGGCCGCATATGTACGGTTCCCTGATTAGGTTCCCTGATACGGAATTCAGATTTGGAGACCTGAATGCTTACTGAATGTTCAAATAGACGCACACGTTTGTTTATTTTTCGAATGGGAAATGCTGAAGTTCCTTTCGAAAACAAGCCGTGCTTTCGAGTCAGAAGAATGGAAAATTGATAGTTTCACGGAATTTTGATCTGAATTCCTAATCAGGAAACCGCGGCCGGGCTTAAAACTGATCACTTAAATATGACACTGGCTTTTTTGTGAAATTTAATTCATGAGAGATAGTGCAAACAGAGCAGTTGTTTATGAATGTTTGAGCAGTTTTTCATTAATACATTGATTATAATAAGGAACGAATTTACAATTAAAATAATGTTTAAAATAGCGCCCAAAAATGTTTTTGAAGTGAAAACTTCTTTAGCGGCGTTGTGCACTTTTTGGGATGGGTAAAAAATGTTAAACTTGTGTCAGGACACGTGACCTGATCGAAAATTCGTAAGACGGAGGGAAAGTTCTGAAGTGTTCAATTTTTAATGTAATATAAATTGTCATGTTTGTGTACGATAGCGCAATAAGTGAATATTGTATTTTACCACATAAATGATAGTACTTTTATACTGATAATTAAAGCAATTCGTGCGAAATTATTCCCTAACCATTCCAAAATATCAAAAATGCACAACGTTAATGTTCAAGTTTTCACTTCTGCCGGCACTCCCGGAGTGCAACCCGTTGTTTTTTTATTTTATTTTATTTATTTCGGAAAACTTACAGCTAGGCAGACACAATATTAAGAGTTAATATCATGATGATGTTCAATTACAAGTTTTCACAGATAGTAAACAAATATAACTTATTAAACACTAGGTAGTAGACAGTGTTATATTCGCGTTTTTCTATTTTATTAAACAATTCAAGTTTATTATTATACAGTGCAAGTGCTATGTTTTGCTATAGAACAAGTGGCTGCAAAGAGTTTTTTTAAATTTAGACACGCTAGTATTAAAAAGATGTATATCAACTTCCTGGCAAGTTCCATTGTACATACGGCTCGCCCTCATTATGTATGAGTTTTGTCTATAAGTAGTTTTGTTTATGATTGATAGTCCCGACGTTTGACTACAATCACACCTGATGGAAGAGCGACGATGTGGTCGAAGTTGGAGCAGGCTTGCCTAGAAATAACCAGGTTGTGGCTATCAGGAAACCTGTCAGGGTTGCGGAATCTGCCAGGGTTGCGGAATTTGTTCGAAAGAGTCACCGCGGCCCTGGAACGCAAAGGGCTTTAGAAGGAACACGGATGGGTTTTAGTCAGTAAGAGTCTGACACGCCCTTCCGCTCCACCCAGAGCGGAAGAAGTCATTTGATGATTCCCCATACTTAAAAAAAAAAAAAAAAATATCAGGAAACGCAGACTCCGGCAGGGATTCCCACTCCTTAGCTGTGCGCACAGTGAAAGTATTCCTAAAACGTTTTGTGCGTATGTGTGTTATTGTGGCGAGTGTTCGAGCATACTCTCTTAACAGCGAAGAACATGCTAGAGCATTATGCTGCTCTTTGTATATCCACGCTTACCTAACAAAAAAGCGTTTTTATTTCAGATTAGAGTAGAAACACTATCCGCATAAAGAATTGACCTCGCGACCCGTAGTGCAGAAGTTAATTACCTCACCACTGCGCCAAACGTGCCAGGTACATGCGCCCATGTTTCTTTTATGTATGACTGCATTGTTAAGCGAGCTTCACACGGGTAGTTACTGACCATACTATATATAACTGACTGTATTAACGGAAAGCTTTAGCTGACGGTTTGGTTTGGTTTATTCATTTTAACCAGTATTCCTTAACAACTAGTGATAAGCAAAAACAAGCCTAGGAGACTGACTCCGCTCTTCCGTTTCTTATCTAAGTAATAACAACTAGATATTTGTTTTTGTATTAAAGACTAAATGTAAAATGTTAAAAAATGCTAAAAAAAAGTTTTAACTAACATTTTAATCAATTACCGCTTCCACTGACATCACTTGTCTAAATCTATATACATATGTCACCGGAAAATGGCAAACGCCGTTAGATTGTAAAAAATATCGCGTGAAATTGTAAACTATTTTTTCTAATTAAGACACGCTATTCAATAGTTTCCAATATATCGGAAACTATTGAATTATTTGGGTGTGATTTGTAGTATATACAACAATTTTTTCATAATATATTGAGAAATCTAAAAAAAAAAAAAAGTCAAAGCATTTATTTCAAATAAACCATTATCAGGTACTTTTGAATTGTCAAAGTCAGTCCGTCAAAAACATGGAGCTATTTGCACGTTCGCAAGCGTAGATCTCTATGGAGAAGAACGTGCAAGAAACTCCACGGACACTCTTTTAAATCATTTTATGTTTACAAAAATCCTGGTTACATAAACCTTGTTGCTTCTATATATGAGAACAATGTAAAGAAAGAAAAAAAAAAATTTATAGTATGAAATATTAAAATGAGGCAGTGGCAACCAAGGGATGACCAGTCTCCACTGACGGCGCCCGTTCACGAACATGACGCGTGCATCAGCACCATTCAGCTCAACCATTTTGAAGGGAACTGAATGATCCGATACACGCGCCACCATCAGCGAGACATTGGAGTGAGCATGACACACCCTCAACTGCCCCTGCTATTTCATGTCAAACAAGGAAACTATCTATTAACATAATGGTCCAGGGTTCTCACATTTACAGAACTTGAAATAAAAATTGCTTCTAAATTATATAAAACTATGAATATCAATCTGAAAATACAGAAAAAGAAAAGTTTATTCCAAACATAATATAAGATTATGCGGAATAGTATTATTATTAGACATAAAAGAGGGTGAGCATCTCTTCCAAATATAAAACCTAACTAGTGGAACCAAGCGGCTGAGGCTGTGGAGCAGGACCGGCATTTAGCCAAGCATTTTTATCAAGGATATAATCTTCCAGTTTATAATATGCCTGTCTACATAGAGTGCGTTTTATGCATGTTTTAAATTTTTTCTCATTCAGTTCGAGAATCTCACGTGGTATTTTATTATAAAACTTAATACAATATCCCATAAAAGAAGTGTGTACTTTAGCCAATCTGAATCGGGGTTGATCTAATTTATTCCTATTTCTAGTATTAAAATTATGCCTATCACTAATCTTATTAAAAAGATGAATATTTTTCCGAACATACATATGTTTTCGTATATGTATTGACAAGGTACCGTCATGATGTTAATATCCTTAAACAGTTCCCTTTAGGGAATCGCGCCGACCAAGATGGTATATGGCTCTGATGGCTCTTTTCTGCAGAATAAAATTATAGACTCGATGTCTGCAGCTCGTCCCCATAATAAGATACCGTAAGACATTATACTATGAAAGTAACTAAAATAAACCAGCCTCGCGGTATCTATATCAGTAAATTGACGGATTTTTCTGACAGCATATGCTGCTGAACTTAGCCGTCCTGCAAGAGATGTTAAATGAGGACTCCATTGTAGCTTTGAGTCAAGCGTGATTCCTAGGAAAACCGTGTCTTCGACGAATTCAAGTTTCTCTTTGTCCAATACTATGTCGCAAGTATTACTTTTGACATTCGGTAAAGCAAATCTGATGCACTTAGTTTTTTTCCCATTTAATACTAAATTATTCGCAGTGAACCAATTTTGGACCTGCTGTAGCGCATTATTTACGTCGTCAAGACTTGTAGAACGTCTATCGATCTTAAAAATTAAGGACGTATCGTCAGCAAATAACACCATCTTTGGTTGGTTTTTTAAATAATAATCTTATCAAGATTTATTACAATTTTACGTAGTCTGCAATTTTCCGGTGACATATATAAAACAAAGTCTGGTTAGTTACACCATTTATAACTCAAAAACGGCTAAGCCGATTATGACGATCTTTGGTTTGTTGGATTTGTCTTTGTCCCGAATAGCAGAATAACTATTAAAACATTGAAAAATTAAAGAGAAAAACTGTGCAAAAGTCATTTTCGAATACAGTGGCATTTTTGATACAAAAAAGTTCGCCGGGACCACTAGTTGTACAAAATTATGTCATGATAGTTTTATGTAGGTTAATAATTGTAGTCCACCGTCATCTGCCTAGCCTTTTCCCAACTATATTGGGGTCGGCTTCCAGTCAAACCGGATTCAGCTGAATACCAGTATTTTACGTGGAGCGACTGCCTACCAGACCTCCACAATCCTGTAACTGTTGTAACGTGTTACCCACACGGTACTCCTTGGCAAGACTGGTGTCAGATTATCTGGCTTCTGAGTATCCGTAACGACTGCCAAAGATCTACAAATTGCTTTCCGAGGCACGGAGGAGTCTCGGTATGTTAAGATGGTCACCCATCCATAGTCCAACCTCGGCAAGCGTTATTATTTAGCCACGAGCTCCTCAATAACAATAAAAAATAATAATCCTCAATAATAATTGTAGTCCAAAGCATTGAATGGGACTCAATCAGTGGTCTCTCAATCAGGAATCTTGTAGCCCACAGCTCATCTGAGATACAGGGGACATCTGTGATTTTAGTTTCGGAGCGCAGTATTGTGTTCCTTACACGGTCTGAAGTTCGAACCTCTAGATTCCCCTTAGATATCCTGCCAAAAAGTACCAAGTTATAATAAAAATAACACAGGAAATCATGTCATTCAACGTCGTATTCAATGTTGAATGCATAATTGCGGACCCAACTACCTAACTTCGTTCATTCAAATTCTTAATTCAAAAACTGGTTATAGTTTTTGAACTGAGAATTTGAATGAAGAACGTGTCAAACTCTTCTTTAAATGTCAAAATTTGACAGGTTTTGAGGCAAAAACAAACTAGCGTACCTAGCGTAGCTGTACAAAATAGTTTTATGTACAACGTACGTTCGTAATTTCGAGGTAACAAAATAGGAAATACGGGTGTAAACACTTGCCGATTCCCTTGTTTACAATATTAACTAAAATGTGAGAATGTATCCTAGCTTAATCTATGCTTGTTCTTATATTCGTTTATACTTCGAGTGTATTTCGCATCTATCTTATTTCCACCAGAACAAACAATTTAGATAGTCGTTGTTTACAGGGGCCTACAGTTTTGCTCGATGTTTGACGTTTGTCACGATATATAGATCGTACAGAACACAGCATATAAATCCGTTTAATTTGCAAACATTAAAAAAACAAGCATATAGACTTGAAAGTCAAGTAAAATACTGGTATTCAGCTGAATCCGGTTTGACTGGAAGCCGACCCCAATATAATTGGGAAAAGGCTAGGCAGATGATGATGAGACTTCAAAGTCAAAATCAATTAATTTATTTCTTCCAGACAATTAAAAGGCACTTTTAATTTTAAGTTGTCACTTTGACGTTCAAAAGTTTGAAAATAATATATTATTGTGACTCTGAACAAGAAACTCCATTTCTTATAGGTTTTCCTGTATATACGTAACAAACTATAAACCGTCTTTTCGTCATAGCAACACATCCCATCATGAAAGGGCATGCCCGTTATGTTAAACGTGTAACACTCTGCTTCATTTTTCATTTCATTCCTTTGATTGTATTTGTAGACAACTAGCTCTTCACACGTGATAATAAAGCTTTCCACTTGGAAACTTGGAAAAGATGTTTTAAATATTCCCAGTAGTTTTAGAGCCTATTCAATACAAACATACAAAAATATAAATCTTTTCTTTTAAAATCATTATAATAGTGTACCTAGATAACATTTTGGCAGGGTACATTTATTTATTTTAATTACTAAGTAAATGGTATTACTCATTACGTATTTTACAACTATGGTATTCGGGCTAAATATTCAGCCATGATTGTAAATCGCGGTTACGTTCAAGAGTGAAAAGGAACGGTTCGCCTAATGTCATCCGCACCATGCACACCAAAAATAACATAAAAACTACACATTATAAATTTCTTTTAGAAGGCTTCAATAATAAGCCACAGCTTAAAAGATAACTGATCCTTGAATAATCGTTTACCTCGGGACCGTTTCTCCGCGGTAACATCTGGGAGTGTGACCTACTTGTGCAAGCCTTTGTCTCGATCTTGAAGCAAGTTTTATTGCCGTTATATTTTAATACCGCTATAAAAATTGACGTATCTGTGTCACGACTGTGTTGTACATGAATTTTAGCAACAAATCGTCAGTTAAATTATTTTGTACAGCTAATATGTAGGTACGTTAGTTTGTGTTTTTAAGACGTTGATTTATAGCTAGATTTGACAAGAATTTGTCACAATCTATCTCAGCTTGAAAGCTACTCGGGCCGATGGGAAGTCATCAAATGACTTCTTGCGCGCTGGGTGGAGCGGAAGGGCGTGTCAGACTCTTACTGACTAAAACCCTTCCGTGTTCCTTCTAAAGCCCTCTGCATTCCAGGGCCGCGGTGACTCTTTCGAACAAATTCCGCAATCCTAGCAGGCCTTTTGGCTAAGATCAAAGTGTAGTACATGTCCGCTGCATCTCAGATGAGCTGTTGGCTACAAGAACCACTGATTGGGTCCCATTCAATGCTTGGTGACATCACAGCAGACCAAGGCGAAAGTGGAGAGACGAACTTGACTCTTACCGGAAAGACTGGCCTGCAATGAAAAATGATGAATGCAATGATGAATTTTATTCTTTCTTTCTTTTTCAATGGCAGAGGACAGACGTGTGTGGAAATGCGAGAGGATATAACGGGCTAATTTAGATTAGAAACAGATTAATAATATCCATCTATGTGCAAAAGTTCATCAATATCGTCAGTTTCTAATCAAACCATCAACACAAAACTCTCTATCGTATAAATATAACACTAGTACTTAACACTCAACGAGAGAATACCTCCATTCTATTGATTCTGACGTCCCTCTCTACAAGTAGAGGTATCTACTCCACCTACCTAAGTATATAGCTTACTCGAAATTATTGAACCCTTCGTGGATTTTTGCGGTAAACCCTTATCTAACCTTCACATTCTAGTCCAGTGGACATCTCTATGGACCGTAGAGTCCTTGTGCTTATTGCTTCACATTTTTCAAGGGGAATTTAGTACATCGAGTTTAAGAAGACATTGTGTTACATTATGGGTTTTATAATTGTGGCAGATAATAATTGAATAACAGTACCTACGTGACACGATTCCGGTTACATAAAGTGATTTTTAATAGTGGCAGATAATAATAGAATAACACTACGTGACACCATTTTGGTACTCGCTTAACTGATAGGTGAAATAAATAGCTGATGAGTGAAAGATAAAAAGTCACAAACATTTGTGGTATCCATCACTTCTAGTTTTCGAGGTATTTTCGAGGAATGCCGATACATGTTCCAACTATTATCAATTTACGCATAAAACAAATTCCGTAAAACGGGGTGGATAGAAATGCTGGGGTGAATTAAAAACGAAACTTTTATTGGGATTATAGAGGCATCCATTTAAATAGAAATTATTAAAAAATTGACTTCTTCATAGCTGCAAACATTGTGTAAATAGCGTGAAAATTTCTTCTGTAAACGACACGTTGCAAGCAAACAAACAAGAAAATGGATTTCCAACGACATTGCACAACCCATCTTTACAGAATTTCGTTGAAAATCAATTTTTTACATTCTCGTTTTCATCTACCTATCATTGAGAGGTTCCACCAGGATATGAACGACTACTATGTTAGGCGATTACTGTTGACGGTTTTTTTTTTTTTTTTTTTTTTTTTTTACGGTTGTTGTTGTTACGGTTAAGCCTTAAGATTCATCGAAACATAAAATAAAAATTACTCGGAATTAAGGGTCTCAATTAAAATTGTTTAAAAAATATAGATTTTCTACTTTTCTAAGATAAGTTAAAAATAAAATCAATTAGTGTTAACATTTCCATTTTATTTTATGTTTATAAAAATATG
Organism: Mamestra configurata; assembly: GCA_002192655.3. Taxonomy (NCBI): domain Eukaryota; kingdom Metazoa; phylum Arthropoda; class Insecta; order Lepidoptera; family Noctuidae; genus Mamestra; species Mamestra configurata. The sequence goes on along the minus strand of NDFZ01005061.1, from coordinate 197,351 downwards.
TATTTCAGTGTTTATATTTTTGGCAATATTTGGTACTTACTCGTACATTCTTAGGGAAGGTAAATGAGTTGATGAGATGTGATGTGAAAATTAGTATATATTGTTATTACTACTAAATTAGTATATACAATTATTGTTATTCCATAGGAATTAACACGAAAAAATGTCATTTAAAGGTGTTACTTAAATTAGATTTTAATTTGTTATGCAGTCGATCGCTAATCTGGAAACAATCCTAACTTAGATTTGAATATGATACATGTGAAAGTGAGGTTGTATGTAACGCATCCACGTCTCTTGGCCTGCGCAGACTCGTGGACGGGACGGTAGAGGATTTTTAAATTATCAATTTAATTGAATGGTTATCCAATCGAAATAAGGTATACATTTCAATGTTCGATGATCCAGAAAAAACTGTGCTGCGATGCTCCGAGGCCGATCACCGAGCATTGAAGTGTACCTTATTTCAATTGGATAATTATTAAAAACTATTAAATTCAATTGATAAATAAAAATTCTTCTGCCTTCCCGTTCGCCAGTCTGCGCAGGCAATTAATCGCCGATCTGATTTCGATGAATTTTTAAACAGAAATTATGTAGATTTTTATTTTTCGTTGGTCACTCTGGACTGAGCGGTAGGTTGTCACTCCAGACTCTTATTGACTAAAACCCACCCGTGTTGCTCCAAATGCCCTTTGCGTTCCAGGGTTCCATGGTAACACATTTGTGACAGATTGCGACTGAGATACGAATGGGAACGTTGCGAATCGGCCCTCTGTTCCGCAACCCTGGCACTCCTGGCAGATAGTAGATGGGACCTTGGAGTTGATTAAAGGCTACATTGACGAGAGCAAAACCGTGCGAAAAAGCGAGTTCATAATATAGAGTCCGCGAACTGCGATAGAAAACCGATTGCGATTTTCAGTATATTTAATTTAGTATTATCTATAAGAATCGTAGTGCACTGTTAATCTAACACTCTTTTTAGGGTACCGTACCAACGGAACCCTATTACTAAGCCTCCGCTGTCCGTCCGTCCGTCCGTCCGTCTGTCTATCAGCGTACTGTATCTCAAGAACTGTAATAGGTAGACAGTTGAAATTTTCACAGAGTTTGTATTCCTATTGCCACTATAACAAAAGGGTATAAAAGACTTGGATTTTTGGCACGGAACTCTTCGTGTGAGAGTCCGACTTACACATTTTTTCTTGTGAATAGTACTAGTGGACTAGTGTCATGGCAATGCATATGTAGCCTTTACACGAAACGTCTATTCTTTCGTAGGTTGTCTGGCTGAAATTGCCCCGAGCAATAAGACCAGCCATGGTACTGTACGTCTGTATAGAATAGTCTTGTTTTTAACCGACTTCAAAAAAGGTCCCTCAATAATCATTCAGCCCGTCCCTAGCTGTCCTCCCCCCAGGGACGCCCTAAGCCGACGCCCGTACCACACAGGGGGTGCCCTTAGCGAGTAGTCGCTTAGTTTGTAAGTTTTTTATAAGTTTTTTTATAAGGCATTAATATTACATTAAGGCCACCACAGGCAAGCCCGGTTAAGCAGTCGACAACCTTATAGGTTGAACTGCGAGACGCCACTCACAAAAAAAAATCGACTTCAAAAAAGGTTCTCAATCCGCCTGTCCTTTCTTTTTTCGTGTTTGTTTTGCGATCATTCCGCCAATTATTTTTTTTTAAGTACAACCGGGTAAAACAACATATTTTATATTGTATGTTAAATTGTGTAGCAAATTCTTAGCATTGTGTATAAGTACTAATTATGTAAAAAGTGTAATTGAATAAACGCAAAACCTGAAAAGGTACTCAACATTATGAACGTTGTATATGGTTTCCTGAAAATCGGATTATCGCACAAATCTAATGTTTTGCGGACACGCCAATTGAATCTTGCGTTTCCATGAAATAGCCGGACTAGATTTAATGAATGGTAATGTTACCAACTGAGGCATGTGCCTCCGTATCAAAACGTCCTATTCTTAAAATGGCCCATTAGCAAAACGTCCTATTCTTAAAATGGCCCATTAGCAAAACGTCCTATTCTTAAAATGGCCCATTAGCAAAACGTCTTGTTCGCAGAACGTCCTATTGTCAAAGTACAGTTATGCAAAAAAACTGCGTCGGTTTTTAGGGTTTCTTACCCAAAGGGTAAAAACGGCACCCTATTACTAAGGCTCCACTGTCCGTCTGTCTGTCTGTTACCAGGCTGTATCTCATGAACCGTGATAGCTAGACAGTTGAAATTTTCACAGATGATGTATTTCTGTTGCCGCTATAAATAATAATAATAATAATAATAATATCTTGGGACAACTCACACACGGTCATCCGATCCCAAACTAGGCAGAGCCTGTGCTATGGCAACCAGACAACTGATAAACATACTTATATATTTCTAAATACATACATATTATAGACAAATTACACCCAGACACAGAACAAATGATCATGCTCATCACACAAAGATTTGTCCTGGGTGGGAATCGAACCCACGACCTCCGGTTTAGCAGTCAGGGTCACTAACCACTCGACCAACAGGCCAGTCATAATAAAGATGAAATAAAATTAAAAATAAAAGGGCATGGGGCCCCCCTTTTATTTTACAAGAAACATGTTCTTTTCGGCTTATGGTACCCTTTGTATGCATGTTCAACTTGCAATTGGCCAGTTTTTAATTTATTTTTGGCATGACTCATTATTTTATCTATTTTAAAATGTACCTACATTAAAAATAACTGAGATATACTGGTGCAGATGCAACCTGTGTCTACACCAATCTTAAGCGGTAAAGACTCACAAACTATAGTAGGCGCCAGATAAATGTGGAATAAAGTATATTGACCTTTCCCTAATAACTGTTCATAGGTACCTGAACAATTAAATATGAATCGTTTTTCATTATTAGACAATGTTAAGGATCACGAGAGATGATGATTCGGGACAGCTTTGTGTCATTAATTTCGTTTTTCAAATTAAAAATGTCAATAATTGTAGGTGGGTCAATGACCGTTATTCCACGATTATCTGGCGCCTACTATACCAGGAGTAAAGAAGTATTTTCCGGGCTGGAATCATCATGAGTGGTACAGATTCACAAAGCATCATGAGATCAGAATCATGGAGAAGAATTCCAGTGTGGAGCCGGTGGCAATGTTTTTTATTTTTTCCCGGACCCATGTCTAGAGAAATCTACGCAAACAAAGTCGCAAGCAGAAGCCAGTATTGAATAACATATCTATTTTATAAATTAGCTAGCTTCTGCCCGCGACTTCGTACGCGCATATCCCGTTTATTCCCGTTCCCATAGAAATTTCGGGAAATCCTCTTTTAATACTCTCCTACACTCCTCAAAGAAATTTCTATGACGAGTAGTTTCCGCTTTGCGTTGTCTATCAGTCACTCAGTCAGTCAGTCAGTAACGAAAGAATTTTAAATATTAGGATATATATTATCTGTCGGTATGAACGTGTGCAATTTAAAAATCTAATGTTAATGACTGTACTTTTCCCACTCACTGATTGGTCGTTTTGCTAATAGGACGTACTGATGCGGGGACGGTAAACTACGGCGCGTAACTAGGTAGATACTGAGTCGACAAGCCGGTTTCTAAAAAAGAACAATTTATTTATTCAATTAACTTACAAGTCCATAGCAATCAAGACAATGCGACGAACCAATCAATGTTGAGACCTTTTGAAAAACCAGTCAGTGTTATTAATTTGCATTAAAAAGCTCTAAATATCAATCTGTGAAACAAACCGTAACAATTGTGTAATGGGAACGAAGGAATATTTTTTCACAATCATTGGTTTTTGTTCTCTTTGTTATCACTCCGACATTTTAACTGACTTAAACAAAGGAGGTTTTGAAATCAGTTGAAGTTTTTTGTTATGTTTTGTTACCTCATAACTCTGTAATTTATGAACCGATTTAAAAAAATGTCGTGAAAGGATATACGATCCGATAGAAATTTCATCGAAATCGGTTTAGTTTGGTTTTTAAATCAAAATTGCTGCAGAGAATAGAAAATATATCATCCAAGTAAATGAAATTGCGTGTTTTGCTTTCCTGTGACTTTCCAGTAGTGTTGTTAGGTGTGGGGTACCCCTAAAAAGGAAAAAATAAAAACTTTACTTTCGGAAGTCTGTGTTGTTGGTTGTTTTTTTCGACGACATTTTAACACCGACTACCGTAATTAAAGTTATTTTATCCTTTGTAGTGTTTTTTTTATTTATTTGGAAGTCGGTTGTAATTTTTTGTAAAAAAGTCTTTCTTCTGCACAAACTTATGATAATAATTCTATGGATGTTTTTGGAAGTCTGTATGAAAGTCTTTATGGTGTAGACGGTCCATTAGGCTGCGGTCGACAAACAGCGGCCCACGACGATATTTGTGCGGCCCGCGACAAAGCTAACAAGTTTAGTAGACAATGGAAATATCAAAATTGATTTTGCATTTAAGGCTAACGCGACGCCTACGTCAAAAACACACTGCCACGCGGCTGCTTACATACTGAAACATTTTTTTTTTGGGATGTGAATTCTTCAAATGACTCCGCTCTGGGCGGAGCAGAAGGGAGTGTCACATTTTTACTGAATAAAACCCATCCGTGTTCTTTCAAATGCCCCTTGCGTTCCAGGGCCCTGGAGCCTAGCTCATTGTCTGATGAGTAGCGAAGGGGAGCTAACGTCCAAAAATATTCCAAGCCAGCAGCACTGCGCCTAGGCAACACACGAAGGCGCGAAACATTTTAGATAGTTGGTTCTAATTTCTTAGGTACGCGCCTGCCAGTGCGTTTTATGCGTGTTATTGGGCCGTGAGTAAGTGCCTATAATTTTTCAGAAACTTATACTAATGCAATATTTCAAATTTTCAGATCTTGAAAATATTTTGCTGATAAATATAGGTAATAATAGTCTATGGTATGTTATGTAGAAAGTAGGTAAATTATTCCGTCAGTACATATTACTTTTTTTTTTTTTTTTTAGCCTATTGTGTCCCACTGCTGGGCAAAGGCCTCCCCCATATCCTTCCAGACATTCTTTTCTTGTGCCACCTCGAACCAGCCTTCGCGGTGTGCATCCAAGTCATCTCGCCACATATTACTTAAACTACAATAAATTACAATGGACTAAAATTGTTTCTTCAATAGTGTTTGTGAAAGCAATCTCTGGTATTACTAATTCAATTACAGAAATTGCTTTCACTGAAAAATAGCTTCGTGAAAATCACGATTTCTTTGCGATATACCACAGAACCGAAGACGCAAAAAAAAACTTTAAAGCGTTTATTGAGAAAAGAGGTATAAGACAAAGAAACACCTAACTAATTAGTTTAGCTAATTAAAGTTTTGAATTATTGTACGTATAAAATTATTTCAGCACAAGTTACTTTTATTTATGTTACGGCTCCAAAACAATAAACAAGCTAATAATTCTGACTTCAAACAGAACCGCTGAGTTTTAACAGTGAAATATGTCAGCAGCAATAATTTCGTTGAAATATGTTCAACATAAATTCTAATTTACATTCTGACGCGCTTGAAATAAAGTTGAAAAATAAATAATCATAATCATAATGTAGAGAATAGAGTTTAAAAAAATATTTTTTTTCTTTTTGTCTATGCCCGGGGCGTGCAGTGAACTTACTTAAGGTGGAAGCGCCAAGGTAGCCCGCGAAATTCAAATTTTCTTATGTTTTTTTGCAATTTGCAAGTGTGTCAGACTGTATGTTGAACAAAATATGATTCGCAACCGTAACACGTATTTATTTACAGCATTAAAATCATCAATCCAACCCTCTAAGTTCATATAACGCGAATGAATGGTTATTTCATAAAAAAAGTCATTTAATCGAGTTACATGAATGATACAACCTGTATTGATGATTTTAATTATTATAACTCGGTAAAGCCATATTTGTTATGGTCGCCAATCGTATTTTTATCAACCTGACACTGACCTGCAAAATGCAAAAAACGTATGAATATCTTTAATTTCGCGGGCTACCCTGGCGCTCTCACCTTAATAGCGAATCGATTAAAATATTATTGGAAAGAGTGGAAATACAGAGAATGTGAAATTCGCGCCAATTTCTCCTGAATAAATGCAGGGTACTCGCCTTCCCATAGAGAATACACGGGAGCGAAACCGTATAATAATATAAGTCACGTAGGTACAGTCTGCAAAGCTTTTCGGTATGCAGGCAGCTAACTTGCAACAACTTTTAAACAATTTCGTGAGTGTGCTGAGTAGACAATAATTGTACACACATTAAAAATAAATATTGGCTGTAGAAAAAATAATATTTGTGCCTGTATACCAAATAGCTTTGTTGACTGTACATAAACTGTCAGACTATTCTATTGAAATGACATCGTGAAAACTAAGGTGAAGTGAGCGTGAAGTGAACTGTCATTTCTCATGACGCTAATCTACTTCAAGTTCACTTCACCTAAGTTTTTATGGTGAGATGTTTGTAGAATAGCACTGCTGGTCAATTAGCGTGAATGTTTCGCTCGACGGTGCAACTTCTACAGTACCTTCCTATTACAACATGACAATTGACCCTAAAAGTACCTTAGATAAAATTCGAGAATTATCTAAGAACATACAGGCCCTTTCCCAGTTGCCCTACTTCCAAGCTCACCGTTCAGATGTAACATACGCTGAGGCCGTAAAAGTGAAACATTTATTCCGATACTTCTATATTTTATCGTTTCTTCGTGTCTTTGAAAACGTCTTATTTAAGGGTCCAGTATTGATTTAGAAAATACTCTAGAATCTATCTTTCGCCAACGGCTTCGGCCGCGTGAGAGCCGAGAATTAACTCATGGTAGGTAGGTACTACCAGAAGTACAAGTTTTTCATGTCCTAATCCTTGCCATGGTCTAGCTGTGTTTGAAATTTCGTCTAAATCCGTTCAGCCGTTGAATCGGGATTGTTTAACAGACATCATAATACAAACTTTCATTACTACAATTATTATTTTCTGTTGTGTCTCGCAGTTCAGCCTATGAGGTTGTCGACTGCTTAACCGGGCTTGTCTGCGGTGGTCTTAATGTAAATATTAAAGCCTCCAGCCAGGGCTTGTTTAAAACTTACAAACTAAGCGAGTACACGCTATGAGCACCCTGTGGGGTACGGGCCTCATTTTTGCCATCGTCCAAAATATACAATTATATGAAATCATAATATAAGTTAGATACGTTCAATACATATGTATATGCTAGCTATGTGTGTCTCCCTCAGCGATCTAAAATAAAATGAAAACATGGTGCACTTTCCTCAAGTGCTGAGCCAACAAAGGCAGAGTCGGCCATTGTTTCAATGGAGTGGGATTACTATAATATTATCTTAGTTTCAAATACTTAGTAACATAACCAACCTTATTCTTGAAGAGAAAATTAAATACTTTAATTTCGAAAGTCGGTGTTAAAAACGAAGAAACAAAACTATATATAAACATCGACTTCCGAAATTAAAGATTTTTATTTTTATTTGGATGTCGGTTGTATTTTTGTGAAAAAAGTTTTTTTAAACAACGTTCGCATTCACATCGCAGTAGCAAACTGTCATGATATGATATCAAATCTCTTATAATATCCGCCATATTGTATTTATGACGGCAGGATATTCGAAATAAATCTTTAAGACCTTCAATAAAATATCCAGAGGATGTATAAAACGACGAGCAGAGACCTTTTTACGGTCAATCTGGCAGGATGTCGCTTTTGTACGTACGTACGTACGTACGAATTTAGACGTATCTACTTTACTGTAGATATACCTACCTACATATAATAAAATTGTCTAATTCGCAGTTTTGCACATTTAATTTTACTATTTCAGGCGGAAGTCGTCCATTGCTGAACATAGCCCCCAACGTCTCCTGTGATTCTCGCAACCAGCGGACAAGAAAAAAAAAACCTAACGAAAATACACTAAAAATGTTAGTTATCCAATACATAAACACATCCATGTCTTTGTTATCTCATCATTCAGATACTTTTTTTTTTTTTAAGGATGGGAAATCTTCAAATGACTTCTTCCGCTCTGGGTGGAGCGGAAGGGCGTGTCAGACTCTTACTGACCATCCGTGTTCCTTCTAAAGCCCTTTGCGTTCCAGGGCCGCGGTGACTCTTTCGAATAAATTCTGCAACCCTGGCAGGCTTTGGCCCTGGCGGGCCCCGTCTTTTATGCTGACATCTCTTTCAACACAACGCGCCATCGACCCGGGCCTGGTGGTGATCGGACAGCAAGCCAACCAATGCTCGCCGACCGCAGGCCCGCGCCTACGGTGGCCGGGGACCGCCCTGCGACTCCCGACGCCCGGGGCGTCATCTCATGTAGCGGCGGTTGGGGCGAAGGCCTTGCCTTTCCCTCGCGCGGCCCGCCTCCTCCTTCGCTAGCATTACTGCTTCGCAGAAGGAGGTGACCGCTTCCCAAGCCTCCTCGCTCCGGACCATGGATTCAACCAGGGCCGGACGCGAGAGGTTGCCGCCGCCGATCGCCTCGACGAGGACACGGCGGTGCTCAGCCCAAGCAGGGCAGATCTCCACCGTATGCTCCACCGTGTCCTCCGGGCGATCCTCACAGTGATCATTCTGATACTACGAATGTAACCACGTCAAGTACCTACGTATAATGTATGTGTTTATTCTATTGTGCCGGCAATTATTATTTTAGATCAAAATGAAATCACTTTAATCAGTCTTTTTTTTTTTGCTTGGATATTTTTCGTTAGACGTACTGAACGCTATTTTAAAATTTGTCCATCTATTTTAATGGGACCTTTTACAGGGTGATTGTTTAAAGTGTGCGTGGATGGCCAAATTTACTATGAGGTTATAAAAATTAACTATGAGGAATATCGAAAAACACTACAACGAGTCTCGAGCCCGATTTTGATGAAAAATAAAACTGTATTAATGATTTTTTAAACAATCGGTTTTCCTAGCCAGGAACTGAACCTGATTTTGAAGAAAAATCATACCTTTATTATTACACCATTCAAAAGTAGAGCTAATAAGGATCAAATTCTGAGAAGTAAAAACATATAACATGAACAGAAAAAACATTAAAAGAAAAATACTTTTTTAAATAACCCGTCCGCAGAAAACGACGCTTTAATACCTTTAAGACCACGTACTTCTAAAACAGCCTGTATAAAGGTATTAATATTTGTAATTCCATTTCATCTTCTTCACAGTACAAAATACTTCAGCGAAGACCTCGTTTCGACGATTCTAAACGCGCGCTGAGAATTTATTCGACATTAAAATGTCTAATTAAATCCTTTGAATATTTTCATGTTCACGTAAATTGAAATACTCCGGATAGTATTGGATGCCTATAACTTAAGATGGATGGATTAATTGAAGTCGATATGTTCATAAATTTTTTCAACTTTATTGGGGTCGAGTTGGGAGGAGCAGTGAGTAGGTCCCCACGGACGCTGACCTCCAAAGTTACGAAAAGGCGAGGAGACCAGAGACCGATTCAGAACCTCATATTTAACTCATCCAATTCTCATCATCATATCGATTCTCTATGTATCGTTAATGATTTAATATTCAAAAGAAATTGAGATTCTTTTTTGCGATTTCGGGGTTTGCCCTAGTTGTTCATAATAATGAGTACAATGACCCCTTTTCAGGCATTGCGTTCATTCTGTTACACGTTGTATAAGTAGGTATTTTAGAACGATGTTAATTAATGGTTTTTAACCAATGTTATCCTCATGTTGTCGTATGTCGTCTATGGTGCATTCCAGATGTACCTAGTTGTTGGTTCCGTCCCAAAGCGGCTCAAAGGATTATATACAGCATGTGTTCTGTCTCAGGATGTTCTCAAATGTGAACAGATGCTCTCAACGCTTGTATGTATGTAAATGCACTTTCGCGACTTTTTAACCGACTTCAAAAAAGGAGGAGGTTCTCAATTCGTCGGAACCTTTTTTTATTTTTATGTTTTTTCATTTCTGTTCCCCGATTACTCGAAGATGGCTGGACCGATTTGGATTTTTTTTTTTTTGTTTGAAAGGGTATACTTTCCAGGTGGTGGTTATAATCATCAAGTCAGGATTTGATGATGGGATCCTGGAGAAATAGAGAGAACTTTTCAAATTTTATAGGCACACTTGAAGCGATTTGGATAGTTTTTGGAAGAGTACTTCCTTGGAGTGGTCCATTTCAATTTGGTGAAGATCTGATGAAGAACTTCGGAGATAGGCAACGGAACTCCTCAAAATGATAGAAAATGGACTGGGTCTGGGATTGCTGAAATCTCATGTCTGTCTATTACCAGTTCATTACATAACATCACGCCGTTACGCTTTGAAGGGGTAAGCACATGAAAAAAAAACTCTTTACAAAAAAATACAACCGACTTCCAAATAAAAGCCGGACTTTTAAATTTCGGAAGTCGGTGTCAAAAAATGAAAAAACAACCAAAACCACCGACTGCCGAAATTAAAGTTATTTTATACTTTGCATCCGCGAGAAGCAGGGTTGGCTCGCTAGTCGTCCATATTTGATTAACGAAAATTTACATACATAGGTACAGTTATTTAGAACCAAATTAAATAGTATTTTACGTTACCTATTAAACTAGGTATTACTATACTCTATCCGTTTAGGTAGTTAACTAAAGGTAAACAATCTTGATGTAACTTTTTACTTAAAAACTCAGTTTAAAAATAAAATGCAAGTAAAAACCAAAGTAAATACAACAGTAACGAATACTAAATCAATTGAACCATAAGTTTGAAAAGTAGTTTATTTGTTTAATATGAATTTGTGTAAAAAGACACATCAAGATTGTTTACCTTTAGTTAACTACCTAAACGGATAGAGTATACGACAATAGACACAACTCGTGACATTATCCCCTTTGTGAACGAAAAGATCGGTATTTTGATTCGATTCTTATGACAACAAGGAATTTAAGTTTATATTGGAACACTAGCGGACTCACGCTACTGCTACTTACTGATATTATTATAAAATAAAACTATATTTGAAATTTAAACTTCATAATATATTTTGCGTCAGCCTTCAACGAGCGCTGGCACCGGAGTCCCATATAAAAACAAAACATATTTTCATATTCCTAATTCAAATTATCTTTAACTTTTTGCCAGACGCTTCCAAAGGGCTACCTTATCTGCCAGAGACCTGGAGCCAAGGAGATCTTCCTGACAATATGTATAGCAAACACTACACTAAAACCGACTCCTACTAGTTAATTTTGTAGCCTCTAAAACTGACTTGAAAACGAACAATAACTATAGAAAGACAGAAAACATGTTTATTGAGAACATACTCCTATTATAAGTCTGTTGTTCATAATGATGAGTACAATGACCTCTTATCCGGTGTTGAATTTATACTGTTACGCGTTGTATACAGGGTTATTTCGGAGACAGTGCGCACACTTTACGGATAGCAAAGTCAGTAAAAATAAAAAGACACGTACTACTATATTTCGCACCAAAAAATTCATCCTTGAAATCATCATCACATCCATTCTTGAAATATGTTCTATTAACAATAGATCAGATACTGATTGCATGAAAGATAAATGCGCACTGTCTCCAAAGTAATCCTGTATATTATAAACTATCTTTTGCCCACGACTTTGTACGCGCTTATTCAGTATTTTTTCCGTTCCCGTATAGCATTCCTCATGAATGTGGCTATCATATGCAAAAAGAATTTTCTAAATCCGACTAGTAGTTCTAGAGATTAGCGCGTTCAAACAAACAAACTCTTCGGCTTATTTATATTAGTAAAAATTTATACATAGTATATATGTGCAAGTCTGTATGTTTGATAAACAATCACGCCTCAACCTTTGATCGAATTTGGATGACATTTCGTTAAAAATCTTGAAATACTTTTCGACATTCACGTGAGTAAAACTTCACGTGTCTAAACCGAGCGCGTAATAAAATATGGTAGTCCTGCTCTTCAACGCAGACAAGACAGCTGCTATTTATCATGAAAACAAAACCAAGTCCATGATTGTGAATAATTACTACACCGTTTTAATATTTATGTGTACAGCGTCTTTGGATATGATTTGCATATTTTCCGCATCTTTTAACATAATGTTTTATAATTTAAATTGTATGTATTACTAAACGGGAGGCGAACTGGTACCTAATACAGGGCAGTACCTGTCGGAAAGGGCGAACAAGACTGGAAGCCTGTTTATGTTAATGTGACGGCAACATATTGCCTTCATATTAAATACAACGATCACCAATCACTCAGCCAAGGAAGGTGATTATGCACATTTAATAACACAATTAATTTAAAATCTTACTTGGTAATAAATGCGACAGTTTGTATGAATAAATCGATGTTTGTAACGCCAGAACGGCTTATCGGATCGTAATATTAAGTACAAACGACAAATAGTTGTACTTATGCCCTGTGTCAATTTGCTTTCTTTCTTTTAGGTAAGTGATTTAAGTAACAAGCAAACAGGGGCGGATCCAAGATTCGATTGGGGGGGCCCAAACGACAATTTTGGATCCGCCCCTGTTGACCCTGCGCTTGACTCCGCTGAGGGTGGGACTATTTTAGACTATTTTTAGTTAGTATTTTTTATTTATTTAAGTGTATATATAGAAATAGGTGTCCATAAAAAAATTGGACATAGTAACACTGTTAGACTGATATATCACCGGACGTCGGGAGTCGCAGGGCGATCCCCGGCCACCGTACGCGCGGGCCTGCGGACGACGAGCGTTGGGTGGCTCGCTGTCCGATCACCACCAGACCCGGGTCGATGGCGCGTTGTGTTTCACGCGCGCCTCAAAGAGATATCAGCATAGAAGACGGGGCCCGCTAGGGCCAGAGCCTGCCAGGGTTCCGGAATTTGTTCGAAAGAGTCACCGCGGCCCTGGAACGCAAAGGGCTTTAGAAGGAACACGGATGGGTTTTAGTCAGTAAGAGTCTGACATGCACTTCCGCTCCACCCAGAGCGGAAGAAGTCATTTGATGATTTCCCATCCTTAAAAAAAAAGACTGATATATCACACATGTAGATAAACGCTCACATAACATTTGATTTTTCAAGAAGCATAACAAGCCTCCATGGATTAATTTTCGTAAATTCCTCGATGGCTTCGTTAGGTTGTAGACTACCGAAGAAATGTTAAGCCTCTTAGCTCCAACCCTAGATCCGCCAATGCAAGCAAATCATCATCAATAGCTCCTTAACTTTAAAACATTTTTATTACCTGACACTGACAAAAATTTCTAAAAACGTGCACTCAAACATTGTCACTAGTGTGTACATTTAAAAAAATCCTTAATTTTTTTTTTATTACTGGTGAAATCACTAAGTAAGCTAGATAGAAATAAAATAATAAAAATAAAAAAGCCTTTTTATTTCCTGCAAAAAAATAGAGTACTTAACAGTTTTTTTTTTTTTTTAATTTGCTTACTTTTCTAACTTATTATTTATTCACGCTTATTTTTTATACTTATTCAATCTGCAAGAACCCAAGAAGCTAGATATATATACATATATTTATATCAGGGTCGTATTCCAGTCGGTTAGATTTGCCAGATGGATGCGGCTGAATACCTGTGTTTAACACGGACCACAGGAGAAACATGTACTTAAATAAATACATACAAATATTGAGTTTGAATGTCTTCAGTAGAAAAGGCAGCATTCTGTTTGAATTAATTTATGACGTTACTTCTGACAGACAATTATTTTATTTATTTGGTACAAGCATTTAAATACTTTTACATGTGATATTACATTTATGACAATACATGTTCCAATTCAGACTACACTATCGGACCAGGTCTATAGTACCACATTATTGCATTATCTCCAAAGTTATACAAGTAACCCAAGTTTAGTACTTGGTGTGCATAAATTATCGCTCTTTGTGATAAGATCGCGAATAAATTCCCTTCTTAAAATTATTATTATGTGTGTAATAAAGAAAAATTAGTACCAAGTGCTCGGAAACCGAAACCATTTCTCAAAACGTATACTAAAGTTACATTTTATATTACGAGTATTATTTAACACAAGCTGTGCCCGTAGCTTCGCTCCCGTCAACTGTTACCTACCCTACAATACCTACCCTACCTACCTATCCTACCTACCTGTCTACCCTCCCTACCCTACCTACCCTACCCTACTTTCCTACCCTACCTACATAAATTAATTAATCTATATATATAAAAATCAATTGCTGTTCGTTAGTCTCGCTAAAACTCGAGAACGGCTTGACCGATTTGGCTAATTCTTTTTTT
>NDFZ01005061.1:61388-181295 GCA_002192655.3 Mamestra configurata | reverse complement strand
ATACAACTCCAGGGCAGGGTGTTGAAGGCGTTGGAGATGTCCAAGGACACCGCCAACAACACACCGCCCCGCGACACCGCTTCCTCCGCCAGGACTTTCACTCGGGATATCGCTGTCACAGTGGAGCGCCCTTGCCGAAAGCCGTACTGGCATACCCTACCCTACCCTACCCTACCCTACCTACCTATCCTACCTACCTGTCTACCCTCCCTACCCTACCTACCCTACCCTACTTACCTACCCTACCCTACCCTACCTGCCTATCCTACCTACCTGTCTACCCTCCCTACCCTACCCTACTTACCTACCCTACCCTACCCTACCTACCTAACCTACCCTACCTACCTACTTATTTTGTTTTTAAACCTTCCCTGTAATCTGCCGAACAAAAAAAAAAAATTTGCCAAATCGGTCCAGCCGTTCTCAAGTTATAGCGTGACCAGGAGAAATAGGGGTTAATTTTTAAATATATTTTTTTCAAAATTTTCTTTAAGAACCTTCTCCTGACAATAACAAACACAACAAAAAATTAATGAGCGAAATTGGACCAGCCGTTTAAGCGTGATGCCGTGACCAAGGAAAATAGGGATTCATTTTTATATAGGTACTAGTGGCCCACCCCGACTTCGCCCGGATGTATTTTTTTTCCAAAATTTTCTTTCATAAGAACCTTCTCCTGACAATAATCAGTCGAGCTGTGCTCAGGTAGCACAAGCCTCCTCTGTCGAGGTTCTAGGAGCGGGGCTCAAGGTCGCGACCTCGGCGGGCTTGATCAACATGCTGCTATGTTAAAACGTGCTTATGTTTGGGATTCGTTGAATTTAATTAAATATTATATCAAAGCTCTGATTGGATTTTAATGTTTTATGTTTATTCCTTCGTCCTTGGAGTAATTAACTGCTGGATTGTACGCCTATATTCCTCGGATTAGGTAGAGAAGTAATGAGCGCCTACGTCTCCGTACCGCCGGCTATGTTGAGGTCCCATGACAAGGGAGCCTAAATAGCCAAATTTAGACTCGGAAGGATGGCTTTAAAAATCTAATACAACGTGTAACAGAGTAAACGTTAATATTGCGTTAAAAAAAGGGTCGTTGTACACATAATTATTAACAACTTTTACTATACGACCAACACTGAAATCGCGAAAAAAATATCGACTGCTCCATACATTTCTGTGCGCTTAACTCGACACAATGTACTGACCAGCCGATTTCTTTTTCTGCGATTTCAGGGTTGTTCCCGTAGTAAAAGGTGTACATGATGATGAGTACAGTAACCCCTTTTCAGGTATTTATTCGGTTACACGTATATAACTGTGTTTTTGTAAAAATTTGGCAGGACCGAATGGTGGAACGAAGAGCTCGGCTTAATAATAACAGCCGCACGGGTCGATCCTCAAGGTTAAGCAACGCTTGCCGAGGTTGGTCTGTGGATGGGTGACCATCTTAACATACCGAGACTCTTCCGTGCCTCGGAAAGCACGTTAAGCCGTTGGTCCCGGCTGTCATTTGTAGATCTTTGGCAGTCGTTACGGATAGTCAGAAGCCAGATAATCTGATACCAGTCTTGCCAAGGAGTACCGTGATACCCAGTTAACGGGTTGTGGAGGTCTGGTAAGCGAGCGATTACGAAAGTTCTTTAAATTATGGAAAACTACACTGTAACCGGGTGCTATAGAGTTGATATTCCATCGAAACCGGCCAAGTGTAAGTCGGATTAGTGCGCTAAAGGTTCCTAACAAAACCTATTTTGAAACATGTTACTTTAAACGCATAAGCTTCTTTTAAGTTTGCCGGCTTTTCTTTCAAAATTTTAGGCTTACAAATTTCGGAAGTAAAACGTTTATTAAAAACATGAAAGTTGTTCATTTAAAAATTATTAAACAACTATTTGAAATCCTCACTTAGCCGTTCACGGCACAGTTTTCGAATCTATGTAGTAAAATTTTGTGCTGATGACACTTTGAAACTAGTCAATATTAATCATTATCAATACTACATTCATTCATTGAAAAAATAATAATTGAAATGAATCCATCTTGTTTGTATGAATTAACAGCTCACTTCGTGTGCACTTCGCCTAAGTTTACACGGTGAGATGTTAACAGCCGGTCCATTCTGTAAACATGTCGAAGTGAAGGCTTGGGTGAAGTGATCACGAGGTGAACTGTCAATCCATACAATCAAGTTGTCACGTGATCACAGAGTGAGCTAACATTCCATCTTGATTTGACACCTCACCTCGTGATCACTTCACCCAAGCTTTCACTTCGACATGTTTACAGAATTGACCGGTTGCTCACTTCGTGTGCACTTCACCTAAGTTTACACGGTGAGATGTTAACAGAATCTCACTGTTGTAGTTCTTCATTGGTTCATTGAAGTCTGTTTACAGCTGATGCTGACGTTACTAAGTAAAATATTAATTTTACCTATTTTGTTACAGGTAAGGTTGGTGACCGTTGGCAGAACAAGTACTATAATAGTACACTGAAATCATGTTCAGCAGGTATGGCGAGGTTTCAAAATAATAATAAATCGTTATTGCAGACCATACAAGGTCCATATTCACATTTAAAAAGAATAAATTGTTAAATAATAATAATGATAAAAAATAAAATTCAATACATAAAAAATGTCAATAAGTTAAAATAATAATAATGATAAAAATATAATTCAATACATAAAAAAAATGTCAATAAATTAAAATAATATAATAATAATAATTAATATACTCATTCACACAGTAAAAAAAAAGTGTTTCTTCTCAGGGTCGTCAGCTAGGAAAAACCGGCCTCATCTAGTTTAAAATAACCAAAAAAATTGACGTGTAAAGTTATGTTTAATCTACTTACAAAATAAATATCATTTATTATTTAGAAGTACCTAATTAAAAAAAAGGCCGGCCAAGTGCATATCGAGCCACGCCCAGTGCAGGGTTCTGTAGATATCCGTCCCGTAAACCATGACAAAAAATAAAAATTTATTATAACATTACAAAGTTACAAA
The DNA here is from genome assembly GCA_002192655.3 of Mamestra configurata. Lineage (NCBI taxonomy): Eukaryota > Metazoa > Arthropoda > Insecta > Lepidoptera > Noctuidae > Mamestra > Mamestra configurata. Next base: position 178,285 of record NDFZ01005061.1, on the reverse strand, counting down.
TACACTTAGTTGTAAGTCATTTTCTGTACCCATACCAAATTCCAACTTTCTAGTTCTAAGCGTCTCTGAGCTAAACCGCGAACAGACAGTCGGACATGGCGAAACTAAGGGAAGCCCTTATAGTTTCGCCATGTCCGACTGTTGACTGCGGAACCCTAAAAACACTCGCTTATACTAACACCGCGTTGTCGTAGCACTGTAGCTTCGACGTAGCACTAACCGCTGCTACGGCGTAGCACGTTCTGACGCGAGTAGGTTCTCCGATTCTCTCCGTTCTCTCTTTAGCGAAGGACAGTCTTAAACAAGTGTAGAACTATTAAAAACAGGATTACATTTTTATTTTTTAGTTGATTAATTAAGAGCGGTGAGCGAACGCGGGACCTTTACAGCAGGTCTGGGGTTAATTACATTCATTAAATGGAATAACACAATTATAATAATAGAGAATACCTATTATTATAATTTTAAAATCCTTGTACTCGGCAATCCCCACGAGATTTGAAATGTAATAATAGTAAGGTTTGTTATTACTTTCAAGTAACAAATTACCTGTTACTGTTTTACCATCACGCCACAAGTCAAGGTCACTCCGCTCGAGACCCGTGTAGCCGAGGTCACAAGACACGACCTAGATGGTACCTTAGTACTAGACGTAGCCATTATTCATAATAGGCACCTGATACGTTGCCATCAATAAAATAGAGTGACTATATCGTAGGCATATAGCGGTTACGTCGTAGGCAAGTTCCTAGTCTCTCGTAGCGGCTCATCCGCGCGCTGTAGGCATGATGTTCATCTTTCATAACGGTTACGTCGTAGGCAAGTTCCTAGTCTCTCGTAGCGGCTTCATCCGCGCGCTGTAGGCATGATGTTCATCTTTCATAACGGTTACGTCGTAGGCAAGTTCCTAGTCTCTCGTAGCGGCTTCATCCGCGCGCTGTAGGCATGATGTTCATCTTTTATAACGGTTACGTCGTAGGCAAGTTCCTAGTCTCTCGTAGCGGCTTCATCCGCGCGCTGTAGGCATGATGTTCATCTTTCATAACGGTTACGTCGTAGGCAAGTTCCTAGTCTCTCGTAGCGGCTTCATCCGCGCGCTGTAGGCATGATGTTCATCTTTCATAACGGTTACGTCGTAGGCAAGTTCCTAGTCTCTCGTAGCGGCTTCATCCGCGCGCTGTAGGCATGATGTTCATCTTTCATAACGGTTACGTCGTAGGCAAGTTCCTAGTCTCTCGTAGCGGCTTCATCCGCGCGCTGTAGGCATGATGTTCATCTTTCATAACGGTTACGTCGTAGGCAAGTTCCTAGTCTCTCGTAGCGGCTTCATCCGCGCGCTGTAGGCATGATGTTCATCTTTCATAACGGTTACGTCGTAGGCAAGTTCCTAGTCTCTCGTAGCGGCTTCATCCGCGCGCTGTAGGCATGATGTTCATCTTTCATAACGGTTACGTCGTAGGCAAGTTCCTAGTCTCTCGTAGCGGCTTCATCCGCGCGCTGTAGGCATGATGTTCATCTTTCATAACGGTTACGTCGTAGGCAAGTTCCTAGTCTCTCGTAGCGGCTTCATCCGCGCGCTGTAGGCATGATGTTCATCTTTCATAACGGTTACGTCGTAGGCAAGTTCCTATTCTCTCGTAGCGGTTTCATCCGCGCGCTGTAGGCAGGATGTTCATCTTTCATAACGGTTACGTCGCAGGCAAGTTCCTAGTATTTCGTAGCGACTTTGCCCGTCCTAAGCATGAAGTTCATTTCTCGTAGCGGCTTCGCCCGCCGTAGGCTGATGTTCATTTATCATAAAGGTTACGTCGTAGGCATGTAGCTAGAGTCTTGTAGCGACTACGCGGTAGCCATTTAGCTAGTCTCCCATGCCATGTAGGTAAAGTAGCAAATATATTCCAGTACAATATGAATAACCGTGTAACACGTACAGCTCATGTTTTGATAGCAATCACGCGTGGAGCCTGCGGTAGAGTCGACAATTAGCCGGCGCGAACCTCAAAGAGATTCCCTAATTATTTGTTATATGAACACTGCTAGATTACTGTAATTAACGCAAACATGTAACATACAATTATAATCTCTGTACATTTTTAACTTAATTCATTTTAAGGTTTCCCTAAACATAAAGTATTTGACTGGCCCGTTGGTCGAGTGGTTAGTGACCCTGACTGCTAAACCAGAGGTCGTGGGTTCGATTCCCACCCAGGACAAATCTTTGTGTGATGAGCATGATCATTTGTTCTGTGTCTGGGTGTAATTTGTCTATAATATGTATGTATTTAGAAATATATAAGTATGTTTATCAGTTGTCTGGTTGCCATAGGACAGGCTCTGCCTAGTTTGGGATCAGATGACCGTGTGTGAGTTGTCCCAAGATATTATATTATATTAAGTATAAAAGATACCAGAGGGTTTTCCGTAGTTTTAAACTTGCAACTCAGTTCAGTGCAGCTGTTGCAAACTATCAACTATATTTTGAATTACCCCATATTTTGTCTATTTAAATTTATTGTCACCGGGTCTGTCACCCTTCCAAGGACTGACCTCGAGAAGCATTGATTAACCAAGGAGATATACACGTGTGGCTATTATTATTTAGTTACGAGCTTATTTAAAACAATACACTTATTTTTGAATCAACCTGACTGAAATTGTAATCAATCAATGCAATAAACTGTAATAAAAAAAAATAAAGTACCTATTCCTTCAGAATAAGAATACAAACGAAGAAATCTCGAGCGAAAATAATGCGATCGAGTTATGTTCACCACAATCACGAACGAGCGTGTTTGTGTTACGAGCCGTGCTAATGACATAATATGCTTTTTTGCGCCAAATAATATAATTTGCTGTTACATTTCATAGATTTAGAGGGAGATTATTGAGACAGGGCAGTATGGGGAGGTCAATATTTTTGGTCAATTTAAACTAGTTATTGCCTCTCAAAACTCCCCTCCCTCCCTCTCCCTGTACTTAGCTAATTCTGTTGTCTCTTTGTCATTGGATCCTAGGCTCAATTCCATGAGAAGCTTCGTTAGGTTTTTCTTTGCTTCAGGACATGTTTAATAGTTATCACTTAACCTATTATTTATAGAAAAATAAAAAACTTATGTATCTATAGAACAATTTCTGTTTTGGAGTTTGTTGCCCCACTTCTTCTTCCCAGCTAAAACACAAGGAAGTGGTGACGGGCGGGCGTTTTGGGGGACTGTCTTAACGTAGAACTTTCAAAAAGTGCTGGCACTCAGCCAAATTTGAATAAATGACTTTTGATTTTATGAAGAATAGTAGGCATTGGTGTCATATTTTCGCCTCGCGCTTGTGTCTCTCAGAGCCTTAATTTTAATTCATAATTTGATTTTTTTATATTTTAATATTTATTACAATCAGACAAACATAATATAACTATATACTATCTTAAAACTATTTACACTCAAATTTACACATACAAAAACAAAGTACACTCAGGCGTCAAAGTATTCCTCCGCATCGCTGTCATCCGGAAACGTGAAGACTGGCAATTTGAATGTAAATATATTATAATTTGTATAAGTAGAAAGCACGCTCCACATAAAACACGGGCATTCAGCTGAATCCGGTTTGACTGGGAGCTGACCTCAATATAATTGGGAAAAGGCTTGGCAGATGATGATGTATATGTAGAAAGGAAGTCTTTGGACGATATTTAAAAAAATCGTTTGAAACTAAAGCCTGTGGAGGTTATTTTCCAAACATGTACCGAACCTCCTCTTCTCTAAGAAATGAGTAAAAATAGCTGTTATTTTGACGAACTCAAGGCTAAGAGGCAATCAAGGGATGACGTCAGAAGATTGAGTGATTGCTTGTTTCTTTGGCATTCTTTTGGGAATAAAGACGGCCCTAATTTTGGGGAACAAATTGACTTTTTGACGTCGTTTTAGACTTCGAAACGTGTTGTTAAGTAACGCTTTGTGATTATTTTATGAAATATCGTTGAAAATAACACTCTTGTTCCTTCGTCAATTTAAGGATGGGCTTCATAAAGGGTGCTGAGGGATTTTGTTAGCATTCTGCAAAATTTATCATTTTAGACAAAACTACAAGAGCGTTAAGATTTTTTTCTGATTATTTGTGAAGCTCTATTTTAGTATTAGGAGCACGAAGTAGAACGAATTGTCATGTGTCCTTTTTCTATTCAATTTTGTTCGTCATACTGTCGACCTACATATGTATATGTATATAAGAACTTGACTTTTTTACATAACACGGTGAGTCTATACGTCGTTGTGTTGACTATAAATTCTACTTTATAACAAAGTTAAATTTGCCATGCTGACGGCTATTAATTACCTTATATTTTTCAACTCACTTTACTCAAAACCTGGCTCCCATTATCGCACTGTTTTAGGATCATAATGCACGGTACTTTTTTGCTGAAATTTAATTTATTGTTTCTTATAAATAACTGTGTTGAAAAAAGTCATTTCTACTATACCTGTACTGTACCGAGGTTTAAAAAGTGATAATTTTTTAATAACAAACATGAACAAATTGCTAACAGTTTGCCAAAGTACTAAGTTGTAACAGAGATTTTCCAAGTTGAAAACAAACTTAAAGCTGAGATCCTTTCAACACACCTTCGGAACTACGTCCGATTCTGTATCTTTAAGTCTCGGATCTTTTATAAAAGATTGATTCGATTCGATCGTGTTTCCTTTGTCGGCTCATGAAGGGCGGCACGTGCGAAAAAGATCGCATTTCTAGACGTTCTCTGAGCTCAATTGAATTGTTGTTATTTAATTCTGATCGCGTGTCCTCGAGGGCGCGGTGTGCAATGCTAGCTTTTACAGATGTATTATCTTCTCATAGTTGTGATTGATGACGAAGATGGTGTGTGGAAAATGTTGTGTTCTATTAGACCGATCAAAATAAACATTCAAGGTTACAATAATTCCCGAAGGACACGGTGGAGCATACGGTGGAGGTCTGCCCTGCTTGGGCGGAGCACCACCGTGTCCTCATCGAGGCGATCGGCGGCGGCGACCTCTCGCGTCCGGCCCTGGTTAATCCCTAGTCCGGAGCGAGGAGGCATGGGAATCGGTCACCTCCTTTTGCGAAGTAGTTATGCTAGCGAAGGAGGAGGTGGGCCGCGCGAGAGAGAGACAAGGCCTTCGCCCCAACCGCCGCTACAGAAGAAGACGCCCCGGGCGTCAGGAATCGCAGGGCGATCCCCGGCCACCGTAGGCGCGGGCCTGCGGACGGCGAGCGTTAGGTGGCTCGCTGTCCGGTCACAACCTGATCCGGGTCGATGGCGCGTTGTGTTCCACTCGCGCCTCAAAGTGATGTCAGCATGGGAGACGAGGCCCGCTAGGGCCAGAGCCAGGAATTTGTTCGAAAGAGTCACCGCGGCCCTGGAACGCAAATGGCTTAAGTAGGAACACGGATGGGTTTTAGTCAGGAACAGTCTGAAACGCTTACGCCTTACGCTCCCATTTTATTATAATCCACAATTTCTCGGAATGACTTCGAGAGATTATAGATTATCAAATTTTGATGCGTATAGTTATATATATATAGTTATTATTTAGTAATTTAGTAGTTATTAGTTATAGTATATTTATATAGTTTACAATCTATCAAGTTATTTTATAATCTTACGGAGTTTGCTATTTTCCGGTGACATTACTAAATAATTAAATTTACAGTCAGCATAATATTTACACTGTATAGCTGTAACCAAGTCTAATAAACACACTAGTATATACATCTCTCCTCTACGTGAGTACATTGAAGCAGGTGCGCGAACTAACGAGCTCTCGTGAGGCTCTACGTAGAGCCGTCGAGCCATAGAGCTGTAGAGCAATAGAGCCATAGAGTCGTAGAGTGCCGCTCTGTGTGTTTGTGTGCCTCCACTTCATGCCTAAGCGCCGGGCCTCTGCAACTAACTAAACGTCTGATTTTATTTTGTAAACTCGGGCCCCATTTACACACCGATTATTATTTGTACGTTTTATCTGGTACCTACCACTTAAAAGAAGGGTATTCAGCTGCGTTCGTTTTGACTGGAAGCCGACCCAAATGTATCTGGGAAAAGACCAGGCATATTATGAGTAGGAAACTTTCTTTCCATCACCTGAACTGGGACATCCATTACTGTGGAAAAAATTTTAGCAAATTCGCGGACGAAAAAAAAAAACAAATAAAAAGGTAATGTGAACTTCATCTCTGTAAGTGCATAACTACTAACCCTTGTTTAAATAAAAAAAAATTGGTTGTCTGTAAAGTCGGTTTACAGACGATAGTTTAACGTGACAACGTCATAACAAAACATTCATGAACTGATCGTAACGTTACAATGAGCGTAACGTTACAATGAGTCATCCTTTTTGTCCCTTGTTTATCGATTTATTAGACGTTGTCACGTCAATAAACTATTTCAAAAACAAATCTGTTAAATAAAACATTATGTATATCTGACTGTCATAAAAAAGACAAACCCCTTTTTATATACCGCAATGAACTAAATGTAAATGGAAACACTATATATGACACAACAATGTGGCATTGTAACGGGCCGCAACAAACAAACAGAACAACAAATAAACAATTTATTATAACGCCACATTAAAAATACATACCCCACTGCATCTCGAAACAATGTCCACCCTATTTCCATACGCTAAAGTCTAATACAGAACGACACTCCATCCAGATTGTATAAAGCAATTTTTTGTATAGACCTTTAACTGGCCGTATTCTTTGTCATTTTGATGAAAAAAAGTATTTTATGTTCTTCATCCTGTTACGTCCTGCCAGCTGAAATTTAAGCTCTATTATTGAATGAAAAAGCCCATTTTGGCGTGAGTGAAGTGCTGGAAATTAATTTTTGAACAAATTGACATAGACGTGGATGGGTCATTTGAAAAATCGCTTTGGCCTTGCAGCGTGAAATTATCTTAAGTACATTTTATTGTTCTTCACTTATTATTGGTCAAATTTTCGGTACAAATAGGGCCACAATTTTTAGGGTTTCGTACATGAAGTCTAACCAACTATTACTAAGTCTCCGCTGTCCGTCCGTTTGTTCGACAGTCAGCGAAAAAATTTTTTTTTAATTTATTTATGAAAAATCTTTCATTAATGGAACAGTACCGTATCGCTGAGAAGCCGTAATGCTAGCGAAGGTGGAGGCGGGCTACGCGAGGGAAAGGCAAGGCCTTCGCCCTAACCGCCGCTACAGGAGAAGACGCCCCGGGCGTCGGGAGTCACAGGGCGATCCCCGGCCACCGTAGGCGCGGGCCTGCGGACGGCGAGCGTTTGGTGGCTCTCTGTCCGATCACCACCAGGTCCGGGTCGATGGCACGTTGTGTTTCACGCGCGACTCAAAGAGATGTGAAGAGCCGGCCAGGGTTGCGGAATTTGTTCGTAAGAGTCACCGTGGCCCTGGAACGCAAAGGGCTTTAGAAGGAACACGGATGGGTTTTAGTCAGTAAGAGTCTGACACGCCCTTCCGCACCCAGGGCGGAAGAAGTCATTTGATAATTTCCCATCCTTAAAAGAAAACCGTATCGCTGAATGCCATAGAATACTTTTATGCCAGTAAAAGCACAGTTCTTGTGGAAAAGTTAATATTTCAAAAACCTGCTTTGCCTGCTTGTTTTTTTATTTATTATTTATTTTATTACTCATGTACACACAGAAATTTAGTAATAAATAACATTATAATTATGAGTACAAAGGAACTGCTTTTTTCCAGCAGACCTGCGAAAGGAGAAATGAGAAAGAGATGTAGACAATAGTGTGTCAGAACAAGAGAAGAAGAAGATATGAAGCCTTAAACTAAATAATCAAATAAACTACGAAAATTACTTATAAAATATATGTCGAATACTATACTTAAATAGATCCTACTAATATTATAAACGCGAAAGTTTGTATGGATGGATGGATGGATGGATGGATGTTTGTTACTCATTTTGTTGAAATTTGGCACAGTGGTAGATTGTAGTCTGAAATAACACATAGAATACTTTTTTATCCCGGAAATATGTCCCTTGGGATAATTTTCGAAAATAACACGGGCGGAGCCACGAGCGGCAATTAGTATATAATAAATAAATATATATATTTACATACATATGTATAACTATTACAGTAGAGAGGATAGGTAGTGTTCTTTGTTTGTTGTTATTAATTTATCTCTCAAATCTTCAAAGTGTTTTCTACTTTTGACTATGTAGTTATGAAAAGTAGAGTATAAGTCTTTCAAGTTCCTATACCCCGGGGTCGCTTCCATCAATTCAGATTCCCGGCACGCTACGGAATCCCTCAATTTATTTCTAGTAAAATATTTACGAACCACATTTGCTTACATGCATTTGAAATAGCTCTCGTCCGCGGTTATATCGCGTCTTAGGATTACGTCTCGAATCCCGAATAAAAGTTACTTTACTTTTAACATGCGGTGGAATAAAATAATAATATAAATCAACCTAATTGATGTAGTTTAAACATTTGAACCAATCAGAGAGACTATCTCCTTGGTTTTGTTTGATTCCTAGGACTCTTTTTATTTTATTTTTTTAAAACGTTGCCCCACACTAGGAATTTCTCCTGTATCGTGGGTGCGTTTACAAACATACAAAGTCACATACACAAACAGCCAGACCCGGAACAACTACCTGTAGGCCATACAAATAATTGTTCCGTGCGGGAATCGAACCCGCGACACGCAGCGCAGCAGTCAATCGCTCAACCACTGCGCCAACCGTGCTGTCAAAATCTTTTTTTGATCTTTTTTTTTTTTATTTGATCACAGTGTTATTGGGTTTTCCCATCTTTTTGGTAACTGTGCAGAGGACTTTGGACTTTTTTGGTAACTGTGCAGAGTTATATAAAAATGTAGTCATATGAAACGCCGCTGAAAAATCTACTTAAAAAAACGTTTTAACAAAAAAAAAACAACCGACTTCCAAATAAAAAAAACACTACAAAGCATAAAATAAAGTTATTTTATGTTATGTTCAAATTTAATCCTCTTGAATTGCAACTCGAATTCCGTGCAGCAAACTTAATGTTAACAGTAAAAACAAGTGAGATTTCTGCTGTTGAAAATTATTTAGATGGCTTTCCCGAATTATTTAGCCACTGGCACAGTTCACCAGCCCTGCAAATATTTGGCAATGCTTCAATCGCCGGCTGGTAGTACATAATGCATGAAGCAATTAATTAAACGCTGTTGTTGCTAGCACAATGCACGGGCAATTATAATGCATGGGTCACAGCGGACATTTTGTCGTGTGGCCTTTAATGAACAAACATTGGCAAAATAATCTGTTTAAATAATACATCATGCCGACTAAACAGCAGTTGCGTACAGTCACAGCCGTCACAAGTGGCCATGGGTCTTTTAATAAACACCTCTATGTCATAGGAGTGTCTGACAGCCCACTCTGCAGGGCCTGCATGGAGGAGGACGAGACAGCAGCACACCTGCTACTAAGCTGCCCGGTAGTCGCTGATTACAGGGCTCAGTACTTCGGTAACCCAGGTACCCTCTGTGAGATAGTTGGTAATACCAAGGCGTTGCTGGCCTTCCTTGGGGAGCTGGGGTGGATCGAATGACACATTTGTCCCACCTGCACGCAAAATACGCGCTTAGTCGTGGAGTTCTGGAAAGCAGCCCGAATTACATACATACAGACATCATGCCGATTCTGTAATTATTTTGGGGTTGACTTTCAGTACAACTGAAACTATATACCAGTATTTTGAATTGAGCCTATTTGAGCTCCACAATCCAGTTTCTTGTTGCCTAGGCTTATTGCACATTGATTTTCTGGCTTCTGAGTACACGTAACGAAACTAAAATAAAATAAAATAAAATAAAACTTTAAATAAAAGCCGGGAGCAACAGTTTGAAGAGCTTCCGGCCACTGAGAAGCTTTTCATTTGGCATATAAGTATTCTATTTAAATAATATAATAGTGGCTATGTTTGACTGGCCTATTGGTCGAGTGGTTAGTGACCCTGACTGCTAAACCGGAGGTCGTGGGTTCGATTCCCACCCAGGACAAATCTTTGTGTGATGAGCATGATCATTTGTTCTGTGTCTAGGTGTAATTTGTCTATAATATGTATGTATTTAGAAATATATAAGTATGTTTATCAGTTGTCTGGTTCCCATAGCACAGGCTCTGCCTAGTTTGGGATCAGATGACCGTGTGTGAATTGTCCCAAGATATTATTATTATTATAATCGATGTGATCTTTACCGTGCGGTACAATGTCTTGTACCGCACGGTAAAGATCTAATTTTGTATGCAAAATTTATGTCAGGAAAAAAATAATGTGAGCTAAAATAAATTAAATTCAAGTACGTGGATTATTAATTCAGTTTTTGATAAAAATAGTAATGACTACGATGAGGGAAAAATCCTGTTTTGTTCTTAAAATAAAACTCCTCTCCTTGATGTAAATGTCACCGGAATATTGCAAACGCCGTAAGATTGTAAAATATCGCTTGAAATTTGTTAACTAAATTTTCTTAATAAGACACGGATGTATTAGAAACTATTGAATTTGGATGGGATTTATTGTAAACAAAACGATTTTTACATATTATATCGAGAAATTATAATCTAATAAACATTTATTACAATCTTACGGAGTCTGCAATTTTCCGGTGACATTTACATCAAGGAGAGGAGTTTTATTTTATTATAGTATTAACTTGAAAACGTTTACAACAACAAGAAAACTCTATCCTTATTCTTCGGTTCATAGATTGTATATTAATCAAAAATACTGTAAAAAAGAATATTTTTAAAACTTATTTATCAAGATTAACCTTTCATTGCTTAAAAGAACCCTTGGCACTTGAGCTCTGATACAGAAAGTTATTATTTCATCAGAGGAAGCAGGATGTGGACACTATGTGCCATTAGCCGAGCAGTCGGCGAACATCAATCAAAGTGTTCGCTTGTTCAAACAACACCGAATTCGAACTTCACGCGGGCCTCATTTCCCTATCTCCCCGCACCACGTAAGTTCTACATAAACTAGCATCGCGCCTGTTTTCCCTGAAAGGTTAGGCAGAGATGTTCCTGTAAAGTAAAGCCACATTTAATAGGGGGAGAGTCATTATTTACATTATTTTTTCAACCCACCCCGTTTTACCCGGTACTCACCGTACTAATCCAAATTCTGGACTGCTACAGGGAAGGTCCAGAGGCTAAATACTTCACCCGACTCGGAAATCCAAACCCGGACCTCACGTTCTACTTTCTGACCAATGAGGCAGTTATTGTCAATCTAAATAGAAATATAAAACTGAACTATTTCTATCGACATTAGTATTATTTCCGATCATGTACGCACAGTAGGGTAGATTCCTAAAAAAATAATTTAGTCGATAAATTAGAAATACTATTGGACAACTATTTTTATTATCTCACGTAAACAAAATGAGATTTCCTTTGACTTCACTTCTACGTATAAAAGTGATATCTTTTTACGTAGAAATGACTAGATAAGCCCTCACTTTGTTACGTTTTATTTTGTATTATTATTTTGATAAAGCAAAGATACGTTTAATATTTTTGATAATCTAACAGCAAACATTCCTATTCAATCACTTGTTTATTTAGAAAACAAATCTATAATTTGCAAACACAAAGTGCTCAAGTTCAACGTAGAATATAACGTGAAAATATTAAACTTGCAACTTGGACAAAGCTTCAAACTTGGTCCAACACGATGCCAGTTTAGTTTAACATTGCTCGAATGATTTAAGCGTGTGGTGCTATGTTTTAATAGTAGATTAGTAAACGTGTTTTTGGAAAAGAAATTACAACAACTCCTTGAGATCCTTGCGAATAAAAGCAATAGGTTCGCTCCTTATAAAAGTCATATCGAAATTACCTTTCATAATAATTTTTTAAAATTGATAATAATTAGTATTTAAGATTTTATATTTTTTTTGTTTTTTAATATTTTATTCTAGAAAATCTAAAACACATATTTTGTTTTTATATATTTTTTATTTTCCTGTGTGTATGCCTGGAACGCTGTCGTCTCCCCTCTTGGAGGTGGGCGCTAATGGCCGCGACACAGTAACCCATACTAATGCGGTTGTTAACGAACACAATTTTTTGTAAAATGTTTTTTTTTTGTTCCAATAAATATTTTTGTATTTTTTTTTTGTATTTCAAAGGTATACTCAAATAAACAAACTAAATAAACACCATATGTATTAGATATAACAAAACTTATAACAAGTTTTAAAAGAAACTTCATCCAATACCGAATAAACATAACCTTCGATACAAAAAGAGCGCATTTGTTCCACAATTCCACAGACCTAAATAAGTGCTGTCTGCGAAGTTGGTACAGTCAAACAAACAGATAAGACAACACGCAAGTACTTCTAATACATTTTTTTAAAGATATTTATGTTTCCTTAAATGTATTTATGAAAAACTGGCCAAATGCGAGTCGGACTCGCGTGCAAAGAGTATTTTTAACGATTTTTTTTTTGCTTCTTATTTTAACTTGTTTGTTAAAAATGTATAATGTTTAGTATCAGCAATAAAGGCTTATAATATTATAATACCAAACCATTTCATTGAGTGTACACAAAGGGGTCTTGACTCGGCGAAACTAAACACTTGACGGAAGGGAACACGCGACAAACGTAAGGCTTCAGTGAAGTGCGGGTAGTCGGAGACGCTGTATGTACACTAGGTACTGTAGGAGATGAAATGCGATCTTTTGACGAAGGGAATATTTGGGAAGTATCGGAACGATAGTATCAGGTTTGTTACTGTCTGTTTTCTTTACCCTTTCTTGAATACTCGTATCGTGGTGATCACTGCTGGGATATAAGCTCCGTATTAATAGACATTTCACTTATAGACGAAGTGTCTATACTTCATCAAATATGGCATAACATAATATTTTGGTCTGTGCCAGTAGCTATACTATCTGGGGTCCGCCAAGTCAAGCAAAAGGCACAACCGTACCATCCTTTTCTTGAAGCCATTCCATATATTTCTTTCGATTTAGTTTTCATGATCTCGCCTCGAATATTCAAGAATCACCCCAGCAATTAACGCGTGAATGTAAATCAGACATGGTAAAAACCTTCCCAATCAATTCTTCAACAAAGCAAATTTAATTCACCCACTAAAGTCGTCTAAATACCTTTTTAACATGACAAGGCACAAAGACCGCAAAACACACCTCTTAAAACCACAAAAACGTTAACAATTCTGCCACATACATTAACACAACAATACCAGGAGATGGCAAACAAACCTCGCAACAAAAACTGAGGGCCCTAACAAGAGGTGGTATTCATAATTCAGTATCAGCGGCGGCAGCTGGGGCCCGCGGAAAGAAAATCGAGTAAAACAGAGAGCCACAGTACGAGGGACATGCAAAGTCGGAAGATTCAAGGATGGCGGTTCGATAGTTTAAAACATGTCTGCCGTATTTCTAGAAATGCCAGATAGTTTACTACAGCTGTTAAAGTTAGAATCACATCGAATAGTACTCATAGATACCTATTGATGAGGAAATCGTATAGGTACGGCGTGTATGAGCGGCTTTTTATTTTAAAGAAATAAGAGGGATCCATAAGAGGGGATTTTGTTTCACCTGGAGGAAAACAATGATGTGGTTGACGATGGAGCACCATCATCATACCAGCCGAAAGACGTCATGCTGGACATAGGCCTCCCCAGGGGAGAAGGGTTGCCATAATCGCCACGCTTGGCAGGCGGGTCGGCGATCACAGTGTAGCTGTTACAATGCACAGAGAATACTTCTGCCCATTCCCTGATTGAGTCCCTTAGTCCCCACGGAAAGTGATGGGATGGTAGTATTCTTTTACGTCCGACACCATACGTACACACACATGGAGTACGCCTAGAAATAATCTATTCACTGGTGACTTAAACTGTTGTTTTATAACTCGTATTTAAATAAGTGTTTTAAAACCAGGGTCTTATGAATCGAAGGCCGTTTTTCAGCGCGTGATAGAAAACGTTAAAGTAATGTAAAATTGTAATAAAATTGTAATATTCAATGCAAATAACATAAACATTTCAAATATAAATAAGTAATCATCTAGTTGGGAGGGTTCGCATCATATGTCACATATTCGTTCCGATTTCGATTCGAATAGAAATGGATTTTATATTGAATTTATAACTATTTGGGTAAAAGTCAAATCGTTAAGAATTTGTCGATAGGTACTAGATTGAATTGGGACAGTGGGGGATGTAGGTACATTTTTTGCTCAGAAGCTTTAGAAAAAGTTACATTCTATCAACGTTAACGTTTTTTCTAAAACTCTATAGTATCTATGTTAGCGAGTACCCTAAATATTTAAGCTATGTCACATTTCGGTAGCGCATGTGCATCCCTTACATTTTAGTATCGCGGGTATCTCATGTCTAGAGCAACAACTAGGGAAAATATGTCGTATACCTAACTCTTTTTCAAAAGGGGCCTATAACCAGTACAGTACAGTAATAATCAGTACATGATAATGAATCGCGATTGAAAATACATAAAAGACATAAACATACCTAATTATGGCTGGTCTTTGCATTCATTCATCCCGGGAATATGTTCCCTTGGGATAATTTTCGCAATTCAAATAAAAAAATATTATCCCAAGGGAACATATTCCCGGGATGAATGGTCTACCCGTGTGCCAAATTTAATCTAAATCCATTCAGCCGCTATGACGTAAAGAAGCAACAAACAAACAAACTCGCTTTTGCGTTGATAATTTTATTATAGGTACGATAAATTATTTTTACCATTTTTCTATTAGATTTGTTTTCCCAATTATATTGGGGTCGGCTTCCAGTCAAACCGGATTCAGCTGAATACCAGTATTCGATCTTTAAAAGAAAGAAAAATAGTAGCAAAACTAATTTGAACCATCCCAAACTCAATTATTCTCGTTTATAAAACATGAAACTGTATTTGAAACTCCCTATGTTTTCATGACTGAACCATGAAACAGTTTTATTTTTATTTTAGAGAGGTTTCTCTATTCATATCGGAATAATTTAAAAATAATAATTTTGAGTAAGCCGCAGGCACAGATAGAATAACGAACGTTAAAAAATATTTTAACAAACGCTCAAATCAATCTGCCTACTCTTCTTCCAACTATATTAGGGTCGATGGGGTCGGCTTCCAATCTAAACGGATGGAAGCTGAATTTCAGCATTTTATTCTGCCCATCCTATCCTACGGTGCTCAGACCTGGTTGCTCACTGAATCGCAAAAGCTCCGCCTTGGAATTAGCCAAAGACCGATGGAACGCAACATTCTTGGCGTAAAAAAACAAGACAGAATTCGAAACACCACGCTGCGTTTCACAACGGGAATCATGGATGTGGGTAAGAAGGCTGCCAGGCTCAAATGGGATTGGGCGGGTCACGTGATCCGCATGCACTGTGACCGTTGGGCAAAAGTCTTCATACAATGGGTGCCCGAAGATGGACGACGCCGCCGAGGCCGGCCCAGAAAGAGGTGGCAAGACGATCTTGACGCGTACTATGAGGGCTGGTAGGAGGTGGCGCGGGAAAAGAATTCTTGGAAGGACTTGGAGGAGGCCTTTGCCCAGCAGTGGAACAATACGGGCTAGTTAAAAAAGAAATGCCTATCTAACATCCTTTTTTATGTTTGGGAAATCATCAAATGACTTCCGCTCTGGCTGAAGCGGAAGGGGTGTCAGACTCTTACTGACTAAAACCCATCCGTGTTCCTTCTTATGCCTTTGCGTTCCAGGGCCGCGGTGACTCGAACAAAATCCGCAATCCTGGCTGATCTAACATCTTTAACCCAGTAACTTGGTAACACGATACTCCTCAGCAAGATATGCGCCAGAATTGGCGCATGCGGCTGTCACAGATCAACAAAACACAGGCGGGGTTAACGGCTTCACGTGTGTCCCAAGGCACGGAGGAGTCTCAGTATGTAATGGATGGTTACCCATCAACAGACCGACCTCGGTAAGCGTTGCTTAACCTCGAAGATCGACCAGTGCATCTGTTTTTATTTAGCTACGAGCTCCGCATTAATTAATAACAAACAGCTACCCAATGTTTTAATTTGTATATTGTTAGCAGTTTTAATCATGAACGTGTTGTCAGTTAATTGCTCGGGCTGCTACTGTAAATGCATCATGTTAATTTTAGCACATTGGCAACCCTACACGATACCCACACCAGGCTAGGGCTGTCCTTATTTGCCACATTAATTTATTTGCCTCATCATTTACCAGAACGAATGAAAACTTCTAGGTATATTTCTGAATAAACTCCAAAAATATTTCATCTACCATTATATTCTTAGAGCTAAAATAATATTACGCATCGATAAACATATTGAAAAACCTAAAAGACGTTTAGGAAAATGGTTCAAAGGATATTCTCCGGGAATAGTTTTATTCAATGTTACAGCTTCTGTATCTTCTACGAGTAAGATCCTTTTACGGAACATGTTCAACATGCATGAATTTCAAAAGGACTGGAGAATTTCTACCTCGATACTGTGTTGCAGCCCTATTAAAACCGCATCCACATTTTGCAGCAGCGGGCCTCGCCAAATGCACTCAGTTATGTAAGCCGTAGTAAGTGGCTTTCCCCGATATCCTATAGCGCTGCAAAGCGCTTTATGTTGGATTTATTATAGACTAGTAGCAGCCCCGCAGTTTCACCCGCGTATGTCTCGATCCCGTGGGAATATCGGTATAAAAAATATCCTATGTGTTATTCCAGACTATAATCTACTTCTGTGCCAAATTTCATCAAGATCCATTCAGCCGTTCTGACGTGAAAGAGTAACATCCATCCATCCATACTTACAAACTTTCGCGTTTATAATATAAGTAGGATCACGTTGTTCATACACGTTGGTGTTTGAGTTGCAAGAATTGTAAAGATAAGATTGAAGTAACGGTGAAGTTGAAAAGTTTATTTGAAGTTCGATTTCGAAATTAATGTTCTATTTTGATATCTTTGAGACTTTGACATTTTGTATTGAACCATACCTAGTGAAGTCAGTGAAGGCTTTGCTTGTTGTCACCACTGGTAATGAAAGGTGATTTACGCACAACAATAAAAAAAAAACAAAAAATATATTTATTGCCACAAAACATGTGTCCCATAAATATTATTTACTTTAATTTAAATTCTTAATTATAATCAGAACGCACTTTACAAGCGTATATTTTCTGCAACGGCGATGTAAATGCTTAACCAGTGTCGCCAAGCAGTTTGGCAACGGCAACTCCAGCTACTACTAAAAAGTAGAAATTTGACACAGTTATAACGATTCTTGTGTTGCTGAGGTCTTTAAACCCAAAGTGGTACAGGAAAGGTTCAATAATGTTAGTAGAGACCAAAATTAAGAAATTCATAGAACCATCGTAGCTTCTAGGTACTGGTGAAGTACTGGATAAGAAAATATCAAGCGTGAATAGCTTGGTCCAGTGTTTTAGCGGTCGAGCAATTAGACGCATCTGTAAGAGAGTTGCTCGCAAGCCGATTTATGTTGTAACTTGCAAACGTTTTGAATGGACACAAACCTTCTCTTCTAGGAAAGCAAGATGATTTGATTTCTGTACGTTCTTAAACTTCTATACTTTCTTATAAAATGTAAATGTGCCTGGAACGAACTATTCAGGTGCAAGATGGAATTGTATTTTAATATTTCCGTCTCGTTTTCTTTTTGGTGTGTTAAATCCTGCATGTATTTTCACAAAAAACCAATGTGAAATAAGTTTTGTCTGATACTACTATTCAATTTTTAGCACGTTTTATCGATATCTGTTTGTTGTTTTATCCGAATGGCGAAGTACCTTAATTTGATTTTATTTTTGGTAGTTACACAAAAAATCCTAATAAAATATAATGAGAACTAATAAAGATATTTGCCAATTGAATCGTTTAGCTTTGGGACTCCAATTTAACGACCTATTCTTAGTTTTAGTACCTGGGCACTTTTTTTTTACTTCGCTTTCGAGATTAAGGTAGTAATTTTCATTTAAGATCCTGTTTCATCAGTAAAGAAGTGTGTAACGAAAACATTGTAAGAAGCAGAGAGATGAAGGTGAATGTTATTGGCGCCCAATTGGGACTATTGGCGCCCAATTGGGACTCACGGTTTCAAAGAATTATGATGTATCAGTTAGTCATTTACTAACAAATCTTATAGGTTCTTCATAAGAAAATGTAAGTACACTACAAGTGACTTCACAAGTTATATTGATTTAAGCTAGTTATGAACTTAAATTGTAATTGATATATTTTTCAATTTAGTTTATTTTCTATTTATAGCTGATATCTGACTTAATTATAAAAATTAACACATTAATTATTCATTAGTGAAAATGTTACCACGCATATCCACGTCGTTAACAACTGTGTTAATACTTACTGTGTATTCACAGCCTCATCATATTCATGCCGCGCCTGCACAATAATTAAACGATTTATTTAAATCCCAGATTAAACGTGGCTTTAAAGCGCTTTAAACTGGATATTTACTTTGTGGCCATGTCACAACATGTTCCAGCGCCATGCCAAGCTGACTGGCTGGCAAAGCTTTATAATTTTAGAGGTATTCTATTGTTCACCTGGTTTACGGACACCTAATTTATTATGTTCGCGGTTTTACATGGTGAGTTAGTAGTATGTATTTTCTTAATTATGTTCGTTATTCCAAAATGTTTTGCGATTGTTTCAGACAAGTCGGTGCCAATTATTATTTCAATTTAACTAGCAGAGCAGTGTATGTTAGGTTTTTGTTGCAACGTTTTTTCTTACAAACAGAATATGTGCCACTTAAATTAACTTTATTTGCGATGGCTCTAGCCGATTAGATATAAGCAGGATTAAAATAAAATTTTAATTTTATCAAATACAAATGATTTCTCTTACTTTTTAACGACCTACAAAACTTCATAACACAGAAAGTTATATAACTTGAGTTATTCTAAACCCTATTTTGCATAAAGATAAGATGTTCATGATAACTTAGTTCAAAGTGTCAGACAAAATGGCGGCCACAGAGATAACCCGCTAAATTAATTCTACCTTTAATGTTATTGCAAAAAGGCCCTTTTGAAGCCAAATAGAAAAACCGGCCAAGTGCGAGTAAGACTTGCGCATGAAGAGTTCTGTACAAGATTTAATACAATGTACTTTTAAAATACTTTTTTTATTTATTGTTAAAGAGGCAACAAAGAATACTGCCCGCTAACAGACAGACGGACGGATAGCGGCGGTTTAGTACTAGAACCCCGACCTTTGGGTACGGAACCGTAAAAACGACGATCATGAACTCAAGCGAATATTAATTATAACGTAGTTTACAGTCAGTCAACATGCATTTCATTCTCATATAGAAAGGCCACGCAAATTTGCAATCACTCTTACTTTACTGTGTGTTACGATTACATTTTCTTATAGGTTTGTTTAAATATTTTAACAATATTTTCATTTCATCAGGTGAGATTGTTGGTTCAAATACCAATAAAAGGGTTACACGTTATTTCGACATTAAGAAATGTTTTTCTTCATTAAAGATTAGATTACTTTCAGGTACTGTAGCAGTAAGGTACAATGCCACAGATTTCCCCGAACACGTTATATCTATGAGCATCGATGCACACAGTCAATAAATAGAATGGCTGAGCAAATACCTCTATGACGTAAAGGCAATACAGCCATTCGATTGCATAGAGTGTGCAATAGAACGCCCCACAGAAACAGTACCAATGAAGTCTCTACACGGCGCGTTTGTGAATAAATCGATTCAGCGAGAGCGGTGCGATTTTATCGATGCAAACGAGTTTATCCACGGAAGGGGTATTACGACTTTATTTAATCGATCCTTTTATGCCATCTGCGGAAACCTTAATTCTTTACCTATCTATGCAAATGTTTTTCGACGCTATTATTGTTTATTAAGGAGCTCGTGGCTAAATAATAACAGTCCCACTGGTCGAACTTCGAGGTTAAGCTACTATTGCCTCAGTGGATCCGTGGATGGGTGACATCCATTATATACCGAGTTTATTTCTTACCTCGGAACTCACGTTTTGCCGTTGGCCCAGACTATCATTTGACAGTCGTTACGTTAGGCAGAAGCCAGAAAATTTGACACCAGTCTTGCCAAAGGGGTGTCGTATTACCCATTTACTGGTTCGTGGAGGTCAGATGGGCAGTCGCTCTATGTGAAATACTGGTACTCAGCTGCATCAGCTTAGACTGGAAGCCGAACCCAACATAGTTGGGAAAATACTGAGCAGATTGATATGATTGTTTGTGCCTTCATTCAACGACATAGAAAATATATAACAGTTACCTTAATGTATACAATAATAAATATAATTTAAAATAAATAGCCGATTAACAAACTGGACTAAACAAGATTTCGACTTAGGTACAAGTATTAAGTTTCCAACCTTTTGAAATCTGATGAAGAGATTAACAGGCAAGTTTACAGTCAGTTGCTAACTTGTACTAACAAGCTTGTGAAAACACCCGATGAATCAACTTTCTTGTTTAGAAGGTCGAAGAAGTGCCGCTATTTAGGACGGCTCAATTAATATTCAAGTTAAAATCGTGCTTGTATCCTAACAAACATTATAATTGCAAATCTGAGTTTTTTTTGTTATGCTTTCATTATTAAATCACAGAACCAATTTTGATGAATGGACAAAGATAGATAGGCCCTTGGAGACAGAGACGCAAACGAAACTAGTATTGTTTAAAAGGATAAGCTCTAGTTTGAAAAAGCAAAGCTTTCTGATCCAGATCTCGAAAGTTTCGTATTTGGCACCGCCTTGTTGATGAATCTGACCCGTCTCTCCATCTGCAAGCAAAAAATGAAATATCAGAAGTGGGATATGTCTGTTAGGTTACTAACAGACATATCCCACTTCTGATATCTCTTCCTACTACGGCAGATTTAAACTCATTAAAACACAATTAAAACAACATCAAAACGAGCATGTATTTATATAACTTCACGGCAACGTTAGACAGACATAAGTACATTAAAAGAGATTCTATTATGCGTCGTCACGTCGCGTCGTCGGCGTGGCTCGCAACTCGCGATTATACGGAGACACGGAGACACGGTAACCGGTTTCGTGTCACGCTAATGCAGGCTTATCACGTTTCCTTGAGATGTAGTCTTTCACGCGAAATTGTTATCCTAATTTCTAATCGCCTTTTGAAGAGTTAATCTTATGTTTGCGACCTATTTACGAAATTAGGTAATCTGGATTCAAGGTCGAGTGGTGATGTACTGTGTACAGAGATGAAACGATTATGCTTTATACTCGTCCTCGTACATATTAAATAAGTTATGTGAACCTTGGCGAAGGGTTTTGCATCAGCGGTAGGATGATTTCATTAGAAGAGGGATAAGATTTAGAGATTAACAAGACGTGTAGTAATGTACAGGAAATAAAAATTAACATTATGTATGGAGGCCATCGATTTTAAGGGTTCTGAACGTCTGCCGGAAGAAACGGAACCCATACAGGAATACTAGTGTGTCCATGTTTCCGTTTGTTACAGCAGTTTGTTATATGCTTTAATAATCCTTGTATCTACATTCTGATTATAATTTTTTTAAAGAGACTGATGTGGTTTTAATGTGAAACGTCAAATGCGGCGAGTTAGACCGACTGTTGACGCTGTATGATACTCGTAGTTTTAAACATCTAATATAGTGTGGTGACACGTCGCCTTAGGCAAGGGACTGGGCGACTCTCTCCCCATCTTCTTCGATTAGAAATGTTTATTAAATAAACAATCATAATTTTCTTTCAAAAGACCAGAATAAGCATTAAAATTTTGATAATTCCATATTTATTTCCTTTCATAAAAAATCTTTTAATTATGCATATTATCTGCGCAGCATTTACACGTATTTTTCATAATATTTAGATTTTTTTATTTATTTATGGTAAATTAAAACGGTACAAGTCCAATTACATTAATTAACATAGAATTACAAAAACAAAACAAACATAAGAAGGTACCTAATCTGTGTGAATGCGAAATTGTATACAATTTATGATTATCAGTGTTGATTGAAATCATTGGAATAAAAAATTAACAACATGGAACAGTGGACACCCCCACATACTGTCTGTCGCAGAACACCAGACAAGAACGCATTATTCTTCTCCATTCATCAGAAAACACATCACATTCAGGGTCGGCAGTCAGAAGGGCGTTAAGCATTTTTAGAGTACGACATACTGGAGATTCGGCTCTAGGGGCAGTTTTAGATGGCGGTGGTGCGAACAGGTTGTGCCGGTGGGTTTGACGGTGCCCAATGTATTTTTCGGGCACAAATAATCGGCGGAAAAGTCCGTGGAGCTCAGGGCAGTCAATACGTCCCTTTAGGGTTTTACAGGCAACCGTGGCCTGATCAAAGCCTCTTCTCACTTCCAATCTATTCAAAACCCAACATCCCTAAAAGATAATTGGGGGGTATATGTAGGGGAAGAAATGGTACAGCCTTTGAAACAAATATCTCAGGAAGGTTTTTTGCACTTTCTCAAGAATCCGTGACTGAGGACTCAAGTTTACTCCGAACCCATGTGGTGTACAGAAGTCCGATAACACTGGGATTACGGATGTCATTTGTGGTTTTTGAATTTTGGGGTTACTGAAAATTTACCTTCCTTTTTGTAATTAATAATAATATCTTGGGACAACTCACACACGGTCATCCGATCCCAAACTAGGCACAGCCTGTGCTATGGCAACCAGACAACTGATAAACATACTTATATATTTCTAAATACATACATATTATAGACAAATTACACCCAGACACAGAACAAATGATCATGCTCACCATACAAAGATTTGTCCTGGGTGGGAATCGAACCCACGACCTCCAGTTTAGCAGACAGGGTCACTAACCACTCGACCAACAGGCCAGTCAATGATTATAATATATATATTTTTCTCTCCTTATAGGTTACAGGAAAATCTTTAAGAAGACTATGGTTTTAAAATAACATGTCGAACAAACGTGATTCCAATAAGTCTAAAGCTTCAGACTTAATTCTAGAATCAGTGAATATTACGACACATATTACTTACCCTTGGGTACAAACAAATGACAAAACTTAAAATTGATCTATCTCGATAACTCCCTAGGGTTTCTAAGTTATCAGTAATACTTATCTAATACTCACCGCCCTTGGGAGCTCTTGGCTCGTTAAGTTTAAATCTAAATCGTGTAAGTACCTTGTTACGCATCAAAGACGACTCACCGAGGGATCAAACTAATGTTAATTAAGTTTTAACTCATGGCTGTCACATAATTAACCTTACAGTTAAATAAACTTAAAGTGATGCTCACACTGGAAGCAAATCAGGGTTGAAATATACAAGATCGTATTGCCAAATAGCATACAGCGTTACTTCGGAGGCAGAGCGCAAATACGTTTAGCATGATTATTATAAATTAATAGACACGTATTTTTTGTTTTACTACATTTGAAACAAAACAATCAAATGTCAAGTAATCATAATCACACTCTTCGATACTCGAGATAAATGATGCCATTTCGTCAAAAACAAAAGTAAATCCTTTTTTTTCCGAGTACGAAAACTTACGAGTATATTGGATTTCATAGAAAAAGTCGTTCTAAGTAGAAGCCAGCCTTTACTTTCAAGTACATCCCATCATTGTTTTTAGAAAAAGATAGTCTAGTTTTTTATCAATTCATTGTGAATGCAGCCTTAATAAATTAGTTTAATTATGTAATAACAAAACAAATTTTGAAAGTAAAGCAAGATTTTATTTAATTAAAAGTTGATTGTTTAATTAAAATATTAATGCCAATATTTAATTAAAAGTATTACTTGGAACGTATTAACTTGAGGCATTATTTAATTCTAAAGTAGCCGAGAACTTGGAATAATGGGATTCGGATTAGGTCTCATAATCAGCGATTAGTGGCGATTGATGCGATAGCAGTTTTAAATTATATTTTTTAATCATACCTAAACGTAGTGCGATTAGGCTTTGCTATAATGATTCCACAATTTCTATAAATATTTTAACGATTTCACATTTGCAAAACTTAATAATCCTACTAATATTATAAATGTGAAAGTTTGTAAGTATGGATGGATGGATGGATGGATGTTTGTTACTCTTTCACGTATAAATTGCTGAATGGATTTGGATGAAATTTAGCACACATAGTTTATGACCTGGATTAACACATAGGATACTTTTTATCCCGATATTCCTACGGGATCGAGAGTTACGCGGGTGAAACCGCGGGCGACAGCTAGTATCATTATAAGGAGATAAAACTGTTTGTCTCTAGGTGGTATCTAATCCCTGAATATACTGATTCGATTTAAAAATGATATAGAAATTATGCATGTAGATTACTATTGAAACAAAGCTGCTGAAAAAAAGTTAGTGGCTTTAAAAGTAGAATCAATGACTTGATCGCCATGAAAATATGCCTCATTTAAAATTCATTCCCAATAAAATAAGCCATAACTCAGCCTTGACAACCTCTACGGTACAATAGAGCTGTTTCAATCACTGTACTTTTTGTATCATTCAAGTTTCCAGTTTGAATATACCCGCAGTCGAAGGCCCCAAGTTGGTGCTAGGCCCGGAATGACACTGCTTGAAGGTCGATTTAGACGTAGTTTACCTATGTATGCATAAAAGCTGTAGAATTTGGAATATGTTAGGTTAGGTTAGAACACGCATGTTGTAGGCGGTGACCTCTCGCTGCCGGCCGTAGTTCATGCTATGGTCGGCGGTGAGGAGTCCTGGGACGCGGTGGTCTCCTTCTGCGAGACAGTTATCGCGCAGAAGGAGGCTGCGGAAAGGGAGAGGATAAGCTGCCCTCTTCCGGCCCCCCTAACTGGGTCCAGGGGCGG
The DNA here is from genome assembly GCA_002192655.3 of Mamestra configurata. NCBI lineage: Eukaryota > Metazoa > Arthropoda > Insecta > Lepidoptera > Noctuidae > Mamestra > Mamestra configurata. The sequence continues at coordinate 153,323 of NDFZ01005061.1, read as the reverse complement.
CGGACTTGGGGATGTCCGTCGCCCCCCATTCATCCGGACCCGAGGTGGCGGCGCGTGGTGTTCCCGTGCGCCCCTCTTTGACGTAGCGAGGGGAGTTAAACACCTCACTCCCCTCGCCGACGCGAGGTGGCCCGCAGAGGCGGGCCGGCACCAGCCGGGGATTGCGGAAGTCGCTTACGTTCCCGCGATCCCCGGCGTAGGTGGGAGATGGAACACCGGGGTGGTTTTAGTCAGTAAGAGTCTGACAGACCCCTCCACCCGCCCCAGGGTGGAGGATTTCCATGAGGATTTCTCCCCGATATCAAAAAAAAAAAAAAGGTTAGAACACGCATGGACCATGCGATGGTATGTTTAAGTACGGTGTTAGTCAATTAAGTAATAGGAGTCATGACGGAAACGTTAGTGCTCAGTACGTAAGTTTGTGTTTTAAGTGCTTTCAGCGATAAGACCACCACAACACCCATGGATATAAGTATGTTAAGAGTTGTTTAACTAAATTGGTGTACCATAAAGTATATTTTATTTATGATATCTGTCCATGTGTGTTTATGTCTGTCGTAAATTGTGATGATGAAGACTGCGTAGCAAAAACAATTCATTATATTCATTAACAATTCACATTGTGTTTGAAATAATTCTTAAATTCAATGTCGACTTACTAAAATTAAGCACAGAAAAACATTTAAAAATTAAATCTATATAAAATAGTTCAATGTCAACTTAAAAAACACACAAAAAAAGAATAATAATACATTTGTCATTTAAAAATAATGTCAATAAATAAAATACAATAACATACAACTGACACAGATCTTATAGTTTACTTGAAAGCGTATAAGAAGACTTCTATTAATAATAAATAATAAATTCATTTTATTTCAGACATTGTCCATACATTATATTATTGCTATCTCCGACTCAGCTTCCCGCTAAACGCTTTCTCTATGACCTTGGGCGATGTTACAAAAAAGGTCTAATTGCCAAAGTTTCTCGAACGTTCTCGGTTCAACGGCTCGTAAAATCTTAAATCAAAATATAATTCATACTGAATGATTTAATTAATTGTTAATGAATAAGATGTTTTACCTAGAAATGATGGGAAATCGTCAAATGACAGACTTTAAGCTTGCGAAAACCAGGGCTAACTTTTACTCTGAAAATACAAGTATTCCAAACATAATGCCACTTTTACTATGGGACCAACCACGGAACCCTGAAAGCTCGAAATAAAAATCGACTTCCCCATACATTTATGTTAGGGTAACTCGTACAATGTACTGAACAGCAGCTGCGTCTGTGTTCCGAACGCAAGCAACCCTAAACTCTTAAAAATTAGAGTGAACAGGCTTCTTCTGGGTAAGCTCGCTCCATCGTCGACTTTGTCTCTGTCATCTATGAGCTAGACTAGAGTCAAGAGCAAACTCATCTCAAATAAAAAAAGGAGATTTTTTGTCGCGATTTCATGGTAGGACCCATGGTAGGCGTATGGGCAAACGTAGTGTGGGACGCCCTGCGGCACGATGGATCGATGATTTGAAGAATGTGGCTGGCAGCGGATGGATGCGGACCGCTCAGGACCGGGATGGTTGGCGATCTTTAGGGGAGGCTTACGTTCAGCAGTGGACAGCAATTGGCTGATATGATGATGGTAGGACCCATAGTAGAAATTGTTAGTGATGAGTACACCGAGCCGTTTTAGGTATTACGTTTATTCTGTGAGACGTGCAAACCACAGAAATCTAGTTATATTTTATTTTGTTTTGAGTTATAATTTAATCTACACTAATATCACAAAGAGGTAAAGTTTGTATGTAAGGGGTAATCTCTGGGTCTACTGAACCGATTTTGAAAATTCTTTTTCTGTATGATAGCCACGTTTATGGGCAATGCTATAGGCTATACGGGAAATTCCTACGGGAACAGGAAAAAACGGGATATGCGTGTACGAATTCGCGAGCAACAGCTAGTGTACTATATATTAATTTTAACATCACAAGAGGCCATAGGTATATACAGTGTTTTCTATCAGCGATAGCGGTGGTCGAAATGTCAGTGTCGGACCACATGAAATTACGATAGAGCTCGTAATTCATCATACATCTCTGACTATCGCCACGCTTCCGCTGACGGAATGTCACTTGTACTTGTCACGTGTATAAGGCCTCCAATAACAATAATACCATTTGCCTGCAACTTTATACGCAATTTCCGTTTTTTTTTTCGTTTCCTATTTCTTATTCCCGTAAAGCCTATATGATAGCTACATTCATGAGGCCTACAAACATATTTTTCCAAATCGGACTGGTAGTTCCAGAGATTAGCGCGTTCAAACGAACAAAGTGTTCAGCTTTATTATTTTAGTTATATAAGTATAGAAGGACTAGGACGCGGCGCCATGTCAATCGTTGATCGTCATGAATAATAAAGTTGTTGACGCAGGCTCGCGTCACGCGTCATACGCCAAGTGGCGAGTTAAACCAATTAGGGACACACGACAACATGACGTGTGTTTAGATTGTCTGGGTGACTGACACAGAACTGGAGCGTATAGTAGCGCTCTAATATAGCGCTGTAGCCTGCGGTTTGGGGTGGCCAGCGGATCGTCCGCATGCGTGCACCCGTATGCGGACCAGAGGCGTTAGACATAGTGCCATCCTATTAACTAATGCGATAATTGAAATGCCAAAATATAAGGGATTGATCTCGTGATATTTCGACAGTGTTGGTCAATCCTATATAGGTAGGTTCGACGTTTTGAAAATAGCCTTCGAACCGCCTCAGATACGTATGTGGGTGAAAATCCGCATAACTGGAAAAGGACTCAAAGATATTTACGTTCCGCATTATAAAGATTATCGAAGAAATCTACATTCTGATCGTCTTGATAACACTATTTTGGCTACGGCTTGGTCGTACCTATTCGTGTCGTAGACGGTTAATGCGAATCGAAAGATGATTCGGCGACATAGGCATACATTCGTAATATATTCTATTTACAAATGTCTTGGACGCTGGGGTCCCGAACCTCTGAGCTTTCCCGCGGCTCCAGTGACCTATCCACCAGGAACCCTGCATGGTAATGCATGGTTACCCATATATGTACCACCCTCGGCAAGGGTTGCTGAACCATGAAGATCGCCGGGCGGCTGTAGACCGCCTTCTATTTAAATGTCAATTTGCAAATGAACAGTGAGAAGAAGTGTTCTTTCTCTATTAGAAGAAGCTGATCGATATTACATATTATTATCTGACCTAATTACAGCGAAGCCATAGTGTGGACAAGGATTTGGCTTGCGAAGCGTCATCAGCGGGCATCGTGTTACGTGCGCAAATGTCGAGTGCCCCGTCACTAGCACCATAGAGTAACAAAATCCTAAAGACGGGGGGCACAGTGAGTAAAGTCCCGCAAATCTCAATTGAAAAGGAAGGATCCTCCTACCAGACGGTTGTTGTGTCTGGTGGGCAACTGACCGATAGTTGATATTCGGATTGTTGTATATGTTCAAATCGCACGGAGAACTTTGCGCGATGCAGAATTTCGTTGGTAGCTCATCGCTGACAAGATAGATGGCGTTGCGGTTTTTTTTGTTGCCGTACAAATTTCGTTTCTTAGTTTTTCATTTGATGGCATTGATGCCGCTACAGGGGTTATCTAAACTTAATATTATAAGGAGGTTAAATTGTTCGTTTGTTTATATGTTCGTTAGTAAATAGTGTGTTAGGTCCCTCAATTACAGTAAATCTTCATCATGGCATCGTACGTCGTCTCTACGCAGACTGTAGCCCACCTTTCATCTCGCGCCGCATGCACCGTCCACGTGAGGACTGACGTAGTCAGTGGATGATGACCATCATCCACTGACTACGTCAGTCGCCGGATTGTGGGCCAGGTAAGGGATTTCGTTAATAGTTGAACTAAGATTATATTATTATTATTTTATATTATAATGTCTAATTAGTATTGTTTAGAACGTTTGTACACTGAACTCTAAATCTATCTCCTTTCGTTCAATCCATCCAAAGGTTGTCTGGAAGAGATTGCCTTGTGCGATAAGACCGCCCATTGTGCACTTTTATATGTTTGATTGTATAAGAAAGCTACACTATTGATAAGCATCAGAGGCTAATTTATCTTCTCTGTTTCATATAGATATTTAGCTAAAAGTAACAGCCAACAATCAAATTCGAAGCAAACGGGCAATCCTCACATCTCAAAGGAGTGTTCGCAATCGAATCGCAGCCACAATTAGAGTGAACAGGCTTCTTCTGGGTAAGCTCGCTCCATCGTCGACTTTGTCTCTGTCATCTATGACCTAGACTAGAGTCAAGAGCAAACCCATGTTAAATAAAAAAAAAACAAACTGCCGAAAACACTTCTAATATCCCTATATTTTGTTTGGTAAGTTTAAGACACTGGTTGTACGAGAAATTTTCTTCTGGTGGATAATATAAGTATATATAAGTATAACATTTCAATAAAACCTTATTGAAAATAACCTTCGTGTAATGTAATAATTGCTTGTTGACACGTATTGCCTAAGGCCAAGATCACGACAATCTACTAAGATACTCCACAATATCCACCTACTTCGTAAACATGCTACTACATACATGTATAACAAGATCTGAAAAACATGTACATATATTGTATAGAAATAATTAGAATGGGTTTTAACGAGTATCCCTGGTACTTGCTATTATTATTAGTTATTGTTTTTATGTTTACCTATGTATTTTATTGGGGATCCTGCCGTTTTGCCAAAAAGATTTTGACAAAATTTCATTACCCAAACAAATTTTAGCAACCTTTTTTTATACCATTGCAATATTTCGAATTATTTTAGTACGCATCTTTTTATTTGGTCAAATTTTTACTTGGCAAAATATTACCAAGTTTAATGTCACTATGGCATAATATGGTCTTTAATCAAATGATTAATTACAGCAAACAATCTTCAGACAATAAACGTTTGGTGAAATGATTTGTTAAGACAAAAAATATATTGTTTTTAGTAGGTTGCCCGGAACTCAACTATTTAGATTAGGTTAATTTCTTCTTTAAACAAAATGTGTAGGTTAGGTTAGGTTAAAACTGTGACCTCCAGAAACGACTTGCATTAATAGAAAAAAGAGATTGTTTTTAGTAGGTTACCCGGATACTAAATATTTGGCTTATTTGATTTTGCGTAAAAACTGTTATTCCAACTGAAATATTTGACTAAATAAAAAATGTTAAAAGTACTAGTTGGTAAACAAGTTATAGTTTAAACGTTCATTTCCCAAACATTAGGTTTGCGTTACAATTTTTTGTGAATAGATATTTTGCTTAGTACCTAATAATTTGGCAAATGAAATTGTGCGAAAAATGACGTGAAAATTTGTCAAATTCCTTTCGGTCAAACAAGGGAGACCCATTTTATTGTATGGACCCTAGATGCCTGAAATAAAGGATTTAATTAATTAATTAAATGAAATTACCTAAACGCTGTTAAATAAGGTTCACTTAGGGGTCAAATGTACAACCGGTAACAGAATAAACGCAATACCAAGAGGTATTGCGTTATACAATACCAACAATACCAACACTGAAATCACGGAAAAAAAATGACTGCCCCATACAGACATACAGTTATTTGCACATAACCCGACAAAATGTACAGAAAAGTTTGTCTTTTTCGTGGTTGGTCTCATGGTAAAAGTTGTTTATGATGATGAGTACATTGACCCCTTAAGAGGTATTGCGTTTATTCTGTTACACATTGTAAAGTCATCTATTTTTTTTGTTATTCTTAAAATCATAAATATTATTCCTATAATAAGTACAATTGCTTGTTCCAGGTTATGATCTACCCGTGAGACAAGTTTCATCTAAATCAATTCAACCGTTGTGGTGTTCAAAATTCAAAAAATTCAAAAGTCATTTATTCAAATTAGGCTGAGTGCCAGCACTTTTTGAACGTCAAAGTTCTACATACAGACAGTCCCCCAAAACGCCCGCCCGTCACCACTTCCTAGTGTTTTAGCTGGGAAGAAGTGGCGCAACAAACTCCCCAGTAACACATCTGACTGTTAAGTTTTAAAAACTTGAATTTAAAGTCCATTTCACGAAAGAAGTCCCGCAGACGCAGCGCTGTATTCGCGCGACATAATGTTGCCACGGTTAAATATGGGGAAATCAGGGGAAATGATTTATAGTTCATTTACTTTCATTTTATTAACTAGGTACCTACTCGAATAGTTAGATAAGAAAAAAAATGTTTTTAATAGAATGTATTTTTAATATAATAGGTACCATTTGATGTCCATACTGCTAAGGTCAGATTAGTGAAAAATAAATCTTCCTTTAATTTCTAAAATATAAAATGGAGATGTTCGACCAATTTTAAATTAGAAAAATAAAATAACATTTAAAACTTTTATTCAATTTTTTATTGAATAATTATGATCGGTCATACTATGATCACTGTCAGAAGAGTGAATAGAAACAGAATCAGATTCTGTTTCACTATCACTAGCCGTGGATATAATAAATCGATCCATTGCTTCATCCATAAGACCATCATTTTTTAAATATTCTTCCTCCAAATGCTGTACATGTTTACATTGAACTGCCCAATCTTCCGCTGTAACAGTCTCAAAAGCCTCTTCTGTTAGGCGTACAATTTCTTTTGGATCTTGGCCCACGTTTTTATCCGCTACCCGTCTCTTTACAAGGCTCCACATTTTTTCGATCGGATTGAGATCGCAGTGGTAAGGCGGCAATCTTAGCAATTCATGATTGTGAGATTTTAATAATGCCTCCACGGCATATGTAGGTGGACCTTTGTTTTGTTTAATTAATTCAAATAATACAGCTTTTGTCCAAGTATCTTCAAAATATACTCCCTTTTCTCGCAGCCATTCCTGCATGTCACGTTTAATACTTGACATTGTAGGTGCTTTATCTATTTGAGTGCAGTGATACGGAGCGTTGTCCATTACCACAAGTGACCTTTCAGGTAGGTTAGGAATGACTTTTTCACTCATCCATTTCAAAAAATTAGTTGAGTTCATGTCATCGTGGTAATCTGAGGATTTGGATTGGGATTTGAACATTAACAATGCACCATTAACAAAACCATTTTCAGTTCCCGCATGAGCAATTATCCAACGACTCCCTGATGACTCTGACACGAACATCCCAGGCTCCTCCTCACTTTGCCAGCAACTTTTGGCATGATAAGTGTTGTGTATATAGTATAGGTCTCGTCTAAATATACTACAGGTTTTTTCTGCACATTGCGATTTCTTCGGATTCTCTCCAAATATCTTGAACGCCATGCAGTAATATCATAACGTTCCATTAGTAATTTACGTTTCGATTGGCATCGCTTATACTTGAAAGCGATGCTATGCAATATACAGTGCAATGTTGTGATGCTTCCTTGATAATGTATGTCTTCTCTCAAAGCTGCACGTAATTTAATCAATGTAATTCCTTCTTCATAACATAAAAACTGTGAATTTCGCGTATCGTAAATAATACCTTATAACGCACTAATCCAATAATAAACTCACAAAATATCTACCACAACAAACGCACCTTGATGACATCGACAAACGACAACATGGCCGATCTCCCCATCTGTCAAATTTTGTTCCACAATTGTCCGCGGGACTTCTTTCGTGAAATGGACTTTATATACTTATGCAATGTAAGTTTACAAAACATGACCCAGAAAAATAATATATCTAATATGTAAATCAAATTTTAAATGAAATTAATTGACACTTGTTAGCTAACACACTCCATTACGCCATCAAAAACAGACAAACTCAAGCATTAACAAGTAAATCAAACTAATTAAGCCTTCAGGCATAAATGGTGTGCCCGCTTACACGTGCAATGGTATAATCTAACAATAGGATTGTGACTGGAACCACAAGTGATGAACTAGATCCAACATAGTAATTACAATAAACTGTAAGTTTATCGTTATAACAATAATAAATATACCTACTCTAGGTGCATCGTCTTCACATATATTAAATTATTTTTTGTATTGCAAAATAATAAAAAAAAATATTTAAAAAGAGTAACTTTATAGTTTCTTGTCCGTTCTTCTACAGAAGAATCTACCGTTGCGAATGAACAGTAGAGACACTTTACTGTTTTTAAATATTTTATTTAAACTGTTATTGTTGACATTAAAAAATGCCGTTTAATGTCCTAATTGAAATAAACGTTTTGACTTTGACTATGAACATAATGTGTGGGTCAGAGTAGTGTTGTTAGTATGTGCTTTAAACGTACACAACGGTACATAACTTCTAGATAGGGCTATTGGCCATTTTTTGAATCATATTTAAAAAATCAAGGATGGTGGTTTATTCCCGCGATATTTGGTTTTCCCAACAATCGTGAGAATAAGCCACCATACACCAGCCACAACAGGTTAAAGCAGATTAATTCTATCGCTCTTATAAAAAGTAACTCATTGGTATTGACTCTTCAAGACCACATTTCACAATCTAGTGCATAGTTTGGACTAAGAATGAGCTATTAAAACCAAGTAAGTCCCGGCTGATATCTGTAAGCTATCCACGATCCCATTGTTCATTTCCCGGCAATTCTTCTCGGGACTACCGGCTTATCTCCGAGTAACACGCTCGCAATACATAGTGCACACACAACTTTTAACATGCACGTGTACAATTTATGGGTCTACCTTAAGGTGGAAGCGCCAGGATAGACCGCGAATTTCAAATTTTCTTATATTTTTCTGCAATTTGCAAGTCGTCATGCTGTATATTGAAGAAAACATGATTCGCGACCGTAACACGTATTTATTTACAGAATTATAATAATAAAAATCTCAATGGGTTGTATTGACATTTTTATTAATTAATTAATTATCTAAGTTCATTTAACTCGATTGAATGGTTATTTCATAAAAAAGTCATTCAATCGAGTTAATATGAATGATATAACCTGTATTGATGATTTTAATTATTAAAACTCAGTAAAGCCATATTTGTTACGGTCGCCAATCGTATTTTATGAACATACAACCTGACACTGACCTGCAAAATGCAAAAAACCTATGAAAATTTGAATTTCGCGGGCTACGCTGGTGCTTCACCTTAAAGTAAGAGGACTACTCGTACAGGGTGTTTCAGAAGTGCATGGTCATAATTAAAGGTGTTGTTCTACTGGAACATCCTGTATAAGCTATATTACTGTAGATTCATCAACTACGGCCCGTACTTTTGCGTGAAAGAGTAACAAATATTCTTCCATTCTCACCTTCGCGTGTAGGTACAGTCAACGAAGCTATTTGGTATACAGGCAAACATATTAATTTATCCACTGCACTGCCAATATTTATTTCTAATGTGTGAATTTAGCTTTTTAAGCTGACGGCATACTTACGAGTGTGGTGTCCAATCATTATCTACTCAGCACAATCACAACATTGTTTAAATGTAGTTGCAAGTTAGCTATTTGGTAAGCAGACCAAATAGCTTTGTTGACTATACATTAAACAGCGACTTCGCCCGCTTGAATGTCGGAAATTACCCCAAGGTAAAATACATCTTGGATAAAAATTACCCTATAATCTATCTCTGCACCAAATTTCATCCTGAACCGTTCAGCCGTTCTGGCGTGATTGAGTAATAATCATGAATTCAAACTTTCGCATTTACTATAGTAGGTTCTAGGATTTACGTCCCGTTATGAATTGTTAAGAAATGGATAAGTAACAGTAATATGTCTGTATAATCCCTTTTAAAGACGAGTACAAATTGTAGCTCGGAGCGTTTTCTCAGATTTCGTTTGAACGACGAAGGTGGGTACTTGGTTCGCGTAGGAAGTCTTTACTCCGGCTAAATAGCTGGTACCTACTTAGTTATCTAATACTCTTGTGCCACGCTCACCTGCGGCACTGAGTTTGCTTTCAATAAGTAGGTACTAAATTAACTACTACTATCTCCAAAATGATATACAAAGGATCAAAGCAAGTTAAGATTATGAGGAGGTATAATGCTCCAGTGATAAGATCATTCACATCTTGATTGCAATAGTTGCTAAGTCTAACTTAGAAATGTTTGAGATGGATGCAATCAGTGCATTTCTTCAGGGAGATATAGGTGCTAAATCTGCCTAAATACTGCTTAGTAAAAAAATCCAGATGATCGCAACTACACCGCAATAATCGGTTTTACCTGCGGCTTCGCTCGAGTGTATGAAAAAAATGATCTAATGGGATCTTTTTACAAGGATTAAAATGTATGCTATGACCTAATACAGGCCATGATCTATCTATGTGTGTCTGTTTTCTGTATCTATAGTAGGCGCCAGATAATCGTGGAATAACGGTCATTGACCCACCTACAATTATTGACATTTTTAATTTGAAAAACGGAATTAATGACACAAAGCTGTCCCGAATCATCATCTCTCGTGATCCTTAACATTGTCTAATAATGAAAAACGATTCATATTTAATTGTTCAGGTACCTATGAACAGTTATTAGGGAAAGGTCAATATACTTTATTCCACATTTATCTGGCGCCTACTATAGATGATATATTTATGTTGCATGTATCTTTAATATATATTATTTATGTTATACTAGTGGTCCCGACAGACGTTGTCCTGTCCGAACGTTTGCTTTGTGTACGACGAAAAATTGTATAAATCGATTGCAGCGCCACCTACCGGGTCCAATTGTGAATCTAAGCCATTCTCGAATCCCCTTGAACGCACAAAAAAATTCATCAACATCGGTCCAGTCGTGTAGGAGGAGTTCAGTGACATACACACGTACACAAGAAATATATAATTATATTAAGAAGATTATTGTTGGTATTGAAATAACAATCATCAGTTATAAAATTCCGAGGGACATTACTACTGTACCTACAGTACAACTATTTTCTTTATTCTATTTCTGATAGAAATCCGACGACTGACGAAACACGAAGTTTGGCGAGGGACATTTACGAAGATAGTTGTACCGTATGACGATGGCTGAACTCAAATATCCCCACCCGTCTACCACAAGAGTTATTTATTGGTGTCAGTATGAAATATGCGCGCGGTGTCGTCTGACGCCTCGCAACGCACCGCGACCTTTCCTAAGCTTATTATGTTTTTATTACGAACATTCTCCCGCTTTCGGGAAGGTTGTTGGAAGCCCTCCCTTCAAATATGAAACGTTTCATTATATTTCTTTTCTCAGAATATTTTCGCTTGGAAAGACTAGAATGTTTATCAGCAAATGGGGAACGAACGAGTGTAATATAAGTTTAGATCTTCGTTTTTTTTGAGTCTATGGTTAACTTTCATATTATTTGTGGCCCGATATATAGCCACGTAATAGCAGCATCGTGAGGTTCGTACGCTAAGCACACACTCATTATTATCTTATATATTAGCCGAAAGACGTCCACTGCCGACATAGGCCTCCCCCAAAGAGGTTTGCCATAATCGCTACGCTTGGCAGGCGGGTTGGCGATCACTCACACTACTAATTATAATCGTTACGGATATTATTTGCCGATGTGTGATCAACACCACTCGATTCCGCGCACTGCGTAAAGAATTTTACTGTCGAATTCGTTTGCGATTTCGCTTCGCTTTAAAAAAATCGTAAACAGCAACTATTAAATCGAAACCAGAAGTATCAATTGACGTAAGGGACATTTACCCAAAATGCCAAAATACCCCTACGACAATTAACGTAAGGTTCATTTACGCAAAATGCCCTAATTTCATTTACGTTTATTGATATGTCTGGTACCGAAATGTCTAAATGCACGTTCAGCCTTATAATTATTACTCTAGTGTGGAACTTTTGTACGCCTATAAATTTATTATTATTATTTGACCGCCACAACCCAGTAACTGGTAAATACGATACCATTGGCAAGACTGGAAGAACAGGGAATATGAACCTTGGGTTTTTTTTCTTTAGTCAGCACAATTTAAACTTCGAATCAATAAATTGCCTCATATCTTGGCATTTTTATCCTGGGGTTTATTAGACCCGTCGGATATCCAATGTGAGTGCGGTACCTCTGCTCAGAATATGAGCCACACGCTGGAATGCCCCAAGTGCCCGTAACACCTGCAATTTGAGAATTGAATTTAGTCCTTAATGAATGCCACCGTTTCTGGTCGATGTCAATAATTTTCGCAACAGCAGCCCGTTGTATGTATTAGTGTTCGGTTGATGACGTAACTCGGCAGTAGAGGCGTTTTATGTCTCTATAACTGGTTGAATCCATACTAATATTATACAAATGAAAGCAACTCTGTCTTTTTCTGTTTGTTACTTCTTGATGTCTTAATAGCTGAACGGATTTGGACGAAAATTGACTCACAGCTAGACCACGTCTCGCCGGTCGATTCTGTAAGCATATAGAAGTGAAGGCTTGGGTGATGGAATGACAGCTCACTCCGTGATCACGTGACATCTTGATTGTATGGATTGACAGCTCACCTCGTGATCACTTCACCCAAGCCTTCATTTCGACAACAGAATCGACCAGTTGGAATAGGACATTGAATACTTTTTATTCGTGTTCTTTTGAGATATACATATTTCGATTTCAGGCAGGCGAAGCCGCTGTTATAAGTTAGTGTGTATAAACACAAGCTCAATTCTCTTCTTGATAATAATTCGCCCATTTATCAGAGAATATTCAACAAACTAACTTCGATCATATTTGAAATCGGATTCGCTCAAGCTTGAGATTAATTTATCCAATATAGGCCGGTCTTTATCATCTCACTGCTGTAATCCACCACTACAAGACAAAGGTCCCCGATTCCCGGCCAGACATCTACTATTTGTTACCGGATTTTGCGTTTGAACTCATCAAGGGAAGCGTTTAATTCTCCGTGAATTAAATCTTGCTCTCAAAAGAGGGCTTTTAATTTTCGCCTTTGAAACTTCGATTAAAGCAGCTATTTATTCTGTCTTCTTTTGCTATTGGAACTTTGCCATGGATTGTAATTAACCATGATCTCGGAATAAAACCTCTTACTTATAGATAGGTGTCCTAAGTTCCAGAATACCAATCTCATGTCCTTGGGTGCAATGGGTCCTTTGAAGACGGAACATTTAAAAAAAAAAAATATGTGTTTGCTCTTGACTCTAGTCTAGGTCATAGATGACAGAGACAAAGTCGACGATGGAGCGAGCTTACCCAGAAGAAGCCTGTTCACTCTGATTTTGAAGAGATTAGGGTTGTATGCGTTCGAAAACACAGACGCAGGCAGAAAGTTCCACTCCTTTGCTATGCCATTATAAAAATTAAAAAATTAATTAATTAAATTAAACGTTTAATTGATCAGAATACTTCCATTTTTCTAAGAAAAGTTATTATATTCACACCTTCTATTAAAAAGTTGGTCTATATAAGTTAATTTGAAAGACCACCATTCGACTCCCCTATTCATCTCATTTCATCCCTTCGAAACCTTCGATTAATACCAATAAATAACAAGCTATTGCCATCAATTTGATGATTCGAGGCGGAGTCGAGTTGAAGGACATGATTTGATATATACCAAGCCATGGTATATACCATTTTAAGGACGGGAAATCATCAAATGACATCTTCCGCTCTGGACGGAGCGGAAGATGTCATTCTCTTCTCTCAAGGGAGTGTCAGACTCTTATTGACTACAATCCATCCGTGTTCCTCCTAATGTCTTTTGCGTTCCGGGGCGCGGTGACTCTTTCGAGCAAATTCCGCAACCAAGCCATGTCCCCCTAGGGAGTAAACTTTACTGGTAAAGGCAAAGTTATCATATTTACCACAATAAGTATTATATTATTAATTTAGAAAGTGATAACTCGGTGAGAACAACACAATTCTATTGCAAAAACTCACTGAATTGCTAACTTCAATCACTTCAAAGCTACTCAGGCATAGTTACGATAAATGAGAGCTTGTACAAGCATCTCCAGTCGTTTTATATTGAGGCAGTGTATCAAGAAGATATTGTGAAGTGAGCGGTGTGTTTGCAAATTTGCGGATTTGGTGGCATAACCCCTAAATAATTCAAATAAAAAAACTAAATCCGACTACTTTTTTTGTGTTTGTTACCTCATAACTCCGTCATTTTTGAACTGATTTGAAAAAATCTTTTTTCATGTGAAATGATTTACGTTCCGATTGGTCCCACAGAAATTTTATCAAAATCGGTTTAGTAGTTTGGTTTTTAAATCAAAATAGCTTGCGGAAATAGAAAATATATCATCCAAGTAAGTACACGAAATTGCGTATTTTGCTTTCCTGTGATTTTCCAGTGGCGTTATTAAAAAGTGAAAAATAAAAAGCTTTTTAACAAAAAAATACATCCGACTTCCAAATAAAAAAAAAACACACTACAAAGTATAAAATAACTTTAATTTTGGAAATCGGTGTTAAAATACGAAGAAACAACAAAAACCACCAACTTCCGAAATTAAAGTTATTTTATACTTTGTAGTATTTTTTATTGATTTGGAAGTCGGTTGTGTTTTTTGTAAAAAAGTTTTTAGGTATACCTATGGATCTCTGGTGCAATATTTCATGCTTCTAGACCCAACGGTTCAGATTGTGCGTTGTCTTGCCTGTGAATATCAATATAAAACACTAAACTTCACCCTAAGGTCGACTGGTAGAAAATGCCTAAGGCATTAAGTCCGCCTTGTACAGTGATTTTACTAGTGCATAAAGTTATAATAAATAAATAAATAAACTTTAAGAAAAATATTGCAAGACACCCTAACTAAAGTAACCGTATCGGCAGGGAATGTACACGCAAGCCGGATGAGAGTAAATTGCGACCGGTAGTGATCTTATCCGGAGGCCTGAAGCGCGCCGGATAATACGGCGGTACTCGCTCACCGTAGCCGAGTAAATAGACACTCGGTTGCCGGATACGAGCCGTATAATGTCAACATTTATGTAATTGAGCCAGTAGGCTAGTATCCCCTGTAGGGTGCTGTTTGCTCACTGACATATCACCTGTTTGCATTGCTTTGGGGTGGTGTGTTGATCACACTCACACTAATGATAATCCCACTATCATCACACAAATATTATAAAGACGAAAGTTTGTGAGTGTGTGTGTATGTTTGTTACTTCTTCACTCGCAAACGGCTGGACGGATCTTGATGAAATTTGGCACCGAGGTAGATTATGGTCTGGAATAACACATAAGATATTTTTCATCCCGGGAGTATGTTCCCTTGGGATAATTTTCGACATTAACGCGGGCGGAACCGCGGACGGTAGCTAGTATAACATAAATGGCAGAGACCTCCAGTAAAATGATAATAGAAAAACTTTTTAATTCAACTTATAAATTATGTTTTGCTTGTACGTTTACGACAAGACCAAGGAAATTAGGTGTACACATATGTAGGTGTTACCCTTTTAATTATAATAAAAAATATCTTATTGGCGATACCTAAGTTTTATATTTTTAATCTTACTACTTCTATAAATTTGAAAGTTTGGATACATATGTAACTCAATCACGCCAGAACGGCTGAACGGATCTTGGTGAAATTTGAGAGATAAATAATAGTTTGAAATAGCACATAGTATGTACCCTTGGATAGTTCCGAAATTCACAGGGGCGATTTTTGCCGTTTTAGAAATGGCTTTATTAGAATACGATTAAGTCAACATACTCAATCGTTTTATCGTTGTGAATGAATCTCTCGACATCCTAACAAAGTCAAAATTGTCTTAAGTATCCTCTTAATTATGAACCCAGTGCAACTCACTAACGAAGTGAGCCATGAGACATGGACTGAGCAACACGTCCGACTCCGGCGAGTGCCCCTACTCAACACTGCTCATATGGCACCACTTCAACTTGCCCCGCGCCTGAAAGGGAGCTCTCAATTAAAACAAACACAAAAGAATCAGAGAGGAAATTTCCGGTTTTTTAAAGATAATTTCGCAGTCTCATCCCAGTCGCGTACTGTCAAAAATGAAGGTTATAAAAAAAAGCTTGTTTATAGTTACGACACGTATGTTGGCAAAAATTTTCGTAGTGGGGGAAGTTCGCGTACATGTAAAATGTACGAAATTGTGCGTCACCTTTCAAGCAGTTCGATGCAGTTGATTGCATTTGTTTTAATTTAATCGCAGATTTCACGTAAAATATACACATATGCCCCACCTTTGCGTTGCGCAGTCGGGTAAGAAGTTACACGTTAATTGCCCTAAAAGGCTACATTTGACAAGTTTTTTGCAGTTGGTAATTCATTTATTTATATATAAGGTACTCCAAGGACATTCACTAATAACATATTACATAAAAGAACTTATATAACTATTTATAATAGTGAATTTGCCACTTGCCGAAATACACAGCTTAAAAATGAATCTAAAAATACACACAAATTAAAAAAATAAAAAAATAAATAAATAAGAACTACTTTACCATATGAAGACAATATAATAGAAAATACAACATCGTATTTACTTAATAATTTAATAAATAAAAGAAGCATCTTTTAAACCGAGTACAGTTTAAAATAGGTGTGGTTACAAATAGTATGTGGTTACATAGATACGTAAAACGACTGCAATAAACGTGATCAAAATGGTATGAATGTTTGGGGATCATAAGTTTTTAACGAAATTGGCAAAAAGTGTCGGCAAAGACGTCAGTATTGCTGCTATGGCGGATTATTTTATAATTAGCCATTGAAATATTATTGCGACTTGAATTTGAACGTTTTTTAAGTACAAGAATTAACTTTCTACATGTAGTATTTCAGGAATTACGCCGCGCGTACAAGAACTATAATTAGGTACACACGGTTCCTTGTTGGACAACGGCTTTCTTTGAACCAACCAATCATTATTTACCTGATTTTAAATAAGGAAATTTTGTGGAGATCCTTATGGTTTTGATAGATACTTGCAATTTATGTTGTGATCTACTCCGTGGATCAAACGTAGTTTCAGTAAAACTATTTATTCCAATTTAATTTCAAAAAACCGGCTAAGTGCGAGTCGGACTCGCGCACCGAGGGTTCCGTAAAATATTTTTATTATATGATATAACTAAAAGTGTATGCTTTTCGCATTTTTTCCTTTATCTGTGCTATAAGACGTTGCTTCGTACCAAATTTCAAGATTCTGAGTTAACGGGAAGTACCCTGTAGGTTTTGATTCCCTTGCGAGTGTCGAAAATTTGCAGCATAACAGCTGTATCGTTTGTTTGCGTTGGCTTAGAAGTTTGATTTTCTCACAGCTCTAAAGGACAGTAGACTTGAGTATTTGATATGAATTTCAGCTTGATACCTCCACTCGTTCCCGAGAAAAAGGGTCTTGATAGACAGACTGACGGACAACAAAGTGAGAGTTCCGTTTTTCCTTTTGAGGTACGGAACCCTAAAAACGAAAAACATTCCGTAATGAACTTTTCTGTTAGAGCTTACAGTTGTTTTTTTGTTAGGCTTTCTGTTCATTCAAATATTTAATTTGGTACATCAAAGCTAGTGCTTACCTCGTCCGTTTTAGCAACGCAGGCACAATTTAACTTTTCGATTTATAAATAAATTATACGCATTGAAAGGCTGTCATGTCTAGACCTTTTATTTTATAATATTTACATAGCCTTTGAGATATGAATTGAAATACAATTCAAGTTATTTAAGAAAATAAAGAATTTGAGAAAAAATATTGTAAAGACTTGTTGAACTGTGTAGGAGGTTCTTCTTTTACAATCGATGTGGAATCATTTTTATTCAAAGAGGGCAACATATTTTGCATTGCAAAATAATGGTTACTAATGAAGGTCTTGAAATATACCTATAACTCATGTCTTATATTTCGAATTGCTAGATGGAAATGAATTTTGAAACGCTTTGCTAGTTTCATTTGAAACAAGAAAACTCAATTTACTAGCTATCTACTTACGTAGCTATCCGCAAACCAATTAAAAACAAATAAAAACTATACTTCCATACTTCTTTGTAAGGTGTAAGTAAAAAAATGATGTTTTGAACCTTACGGACAATCGGTGGAAAAATTAATGCAATATATCCATTCCGTTTTCAAACGTAGAACGAAAAATGACATCACACAATAGCCAACGTCACATTCTCCCGCGTAATCTTTTACTTTTTAAACTGTCCAAGGTATTCCCGGCATGTGGCGCAAAGGTATTTCTCCACTCTGCCACCTTCCGCTGGGACTTCTTCCGATAGCCAACTAATGAAATCAATCTACGAGCGACGATACAGCGTGATTGCTTTTTATACGTATTTTCCCGCGTCGAGCCACGTTCAGAAATTCCCTGGGTATTTCGTCGCTGCTCGCGTGTAATTTGTGATATATGGTTATTGCGTAACGCTGGATTTTTTCGTTGATGTTTGTGCGTTGAGCGCGTTTTTTTAGTGGCTTTTTGGTGCTCCAAGTTGATAGCTTAATTAATTTTTTTTTAGAAATAAATGAATGCGTAATGAAACATTGTGATGTCAGATGATGAAAAAAAGTGTAAAAAATTAAGGTTTTTGACAAAGAGGGTGTCTACTAGAATTACGAAAACATTTTCCAAATCTCGCGACTATGGTAAATACTCTCTATCGATCACCGAATCTACGTAGTTGTGCTACGGGCTTATGAAAATTACGATGATTTACATTTTCCCGGTCCTTCGGTTTTGTTGACCCAATCGTGTTAAGACTGCTTCGAAAGATTTCTAATAAAAAATTACAATCTTTTTATTGCCCGTCACGTTCTTATCGGATGAAATTATTCTTAAATCTAATTTATGAAGCTTGGCTCAAGTAGTAATTTTCCTATGTTATTTTGTTGGCCTTCAATAGGTGTTTTTTTGGGATGGGGATCAACAAATGACTCGCGGCAGTGAGCGGGAGGGAGTATCAGACTCTTACTTCCCGTGTTCATGCTATGCTTAGGTAAAGTTTTAAAGATTCAAAAGTAACAATAAAATGGCATACTTTATTGATTTTTACATTATGTGCGTTCTTCTTTAGTTTCTTGTTGTGTGATGGCATGCAAAATTTCGTCGACAAGCCAAAAACGGTAGCAACGTAAATTGAGAACGATAGTTTTTGTCCGCTTTCTTATTCCGTTCAGAATTTCGAATAAGTATTAACATCAGGATTTCACAGTATTCTACAGATTTGCTGAAAAGAGATTATTCTCAGTGAAGGATAGATAATCTTTAGTAGAACATTGTAACGTCTAGCGTCCGAATTAAGGAGACAGCCGCGACTAGAATTACGAGCAAGATTAGGACGAGGCCGGCTTTGTGGCTGCCCTTGAAAATACTCCAGTATACTATTGTTGTCTTTGAAAATACTCAAGTAATACCTACTACAAGAAAATACCTAATACAAGCGAACACCTACACTAGTATATACCTAATACACGTAAATACCTTATACAGACGTGAGTCCTGGGTTTCATCCCCAGTGGGTATTTAATAAATCCGTCAGGCGGTGGGTGACAGGTGACAATCCGGTCGGTCGACCAATTTCTGTTCAATAAAGCAGAATTCTCGAAGAAAGTGTCGAGCTACGTGTTTACATAAGGGTTTTTTTGCGAGGAATTCTCAGTACGAGAAAAAACGTAATAGACTCGCTTCTTCTAAAGTTATCGCCTGGGTTAAACCAGCAAAATAGGGATTAATTATACGCTTCTGCTGTTCCCAACAGGTGTAAAATCAATAAATGCGAAAGTTTGGATGGATAGATAGATGTTTGTTCCCCAATCACGTCATAACGGCTGAACGGATCTCGATGAAATTTGGCAAATAGGTATAAAATGGTCTGGAATAACACATAGGATACATTTTTATCCCGGGAGTACGTCCCCTTGGGATAATTTTCGACATTCATTCACGCGAGCGGAGCCGCGGGCAGCAGCTAGTAGCGAAATGGTCTAATTCGACGAAACGGTAGTGTAGATAAGTTCTAAGTTCCTAATGCGATTGTTTCTCCTGAAGGGAGTCAGACGCACACCCGTTGATTTGATCCCACGAGATAGGACCGGCCTTATCCGCATTTATTGGGCACAATTAGGAACCCAACGGAATGACGTAATTACAGTTTTTTTCCTAAATTACTATTGATTGTTTAGCTCACCCCTCCGCTGCCCTCTTCTGATTAATTTCGTTGCGGGATCCAAGACAGTTGGATCGTTTCGAGACTACTTAGTTGAGATTCAATGACTCTCCACTCTCCACAATTGTAACCACCTATTCTATTCTATTCTATTCTATTCTATTCGATTCTATTCGATTCTATTCGATTCTATTCCATTCTATTCCATTCTATTCCATTCCATTCCATTCTATTCCATTCTATTCCATTCTATTCCATTCTATTCCATTCTATTCCATTCTATTCCATTCCATTCTATTCCATTCTATTCCATTCTATTCTCCGTTCGTGGTGGTCGCCATTTATTATTCTGATTCTAAAGAGTTGCATTGGTAAGAAATAGTGTGGCGGCCTTGGAAATTTGTTTGGAAGGCACCTTGTCAATAAAAGTGAATAGGTAATTTTAAATTTAGATTAAACTAGTAGAAAAATATAAATGTTTATCATAAAAAAAAAAAACTGTTAATATTTTTGTAGTCACATAGCTTATAAGTTTGTATAATACTAACATAATCTGGATCAAGGTCTGAATTAAAGTTTTTTAATCATAAATGATG
The DNA here is from genome assembly GCA_002192655.3 of Mamestra configurata. NCBI lineage: Eukaryota > Metazoa > Arthropoda > Insecta > Lepidoptera > Noctuidae > Mamestra > Mamestra configurata. Next base: position 132,624 of record NDFZ01005061.1, on the reverse strand, counting down.
TTATTGTTTCAGTTTTATCTCATTATCAGGAATTTTTGTTTAGAACTTAGGCTGGTAAAGCCTTACAAAGCTAACTAGAAAGTCCACACGGCTTACTCTATTATCTATAACCACGGCCCCATTTGAATCAATAGGTTATTTGATAATAATTATGTTTATTTTTACATTAGTCCTCGCCCCAAAATCTAAACCATGTAAATCATATTACTCAACCATAACAGAATTATCGCCGTTCGCAAAGTCCTTGAAAACGTGTAAATAATTGGAATTTATGCTCCATTCCCGATTTAAACGGTTCCCTTTGTGCAAAACACTGGGATTCAAACCTGTGTTTGGTACAAAGCCTTCAGTAATAGTGTCGCGCCTTTGTCGATAGCCATCAGCAGTTCAGACTTTCTCTACCTGCTACAGTTACACACCTATATGAAACATTCCTCTGTATATTCCTTACGCGTATATTCTTTGTGTAAAAGGATCCGCCGGATTATGTACGCCAGGCAAAATAAAAAGATTGTGTGTGCGTCTTGCGTCTCCAATTTTGTGCTCAACGCGCGATATAAAGTGTAAGTGAATATCCACGACGACAATATTGTGTCCCTATTCTCACATATGTGTGGTTATTTATTTTCTTGCCAAATTGTTTATTCTGTTATGTGTTTTTTATTTGATATCGCTATTACGGTATCCGTCCCTAGAGCTCTCTTTGAAAGCTAATGGTATAGTAACCAGGCCCATTTTCGTATAAACTGCTTTATCTAGTTGTAAACAAAATATACAAATACAAAACACAACCTTTTTTACCCGACTACGGCAAAGCCAAATGGAAGGGTGAATTTTAGCTGTCTATGTATGCATTTTTCCAGATTTTTGGCCGTTTGTCTGTTTAGTTGTACACGCATCACGTAGAAAATACAAAACCAATGTAGAAAACTTTTATCCATTATTATTTTGTAACTCAATGTACAACTTAGTTTTTGTCCCATCGGTTCACTCTATCAAAATATATATGAATTTGAAGTATTCAAGAGGAAATTAATTAGCATTACGTAAAGCTAAACAAACACACGTAACGCCATCTATTGAACAAAAATAGAACTACCAATTCACAGGAATAACACCACACCAGAAAATACTGTGGAGTTGTTTTTGAAAATTTTGATACGTAGGAAAGGAAAAGTGAACATTTTATTATCTTATCGTTAAATAATAATATGTCCGAATTAATATTTTGCCAGATCACCTTCACGGTCGATGGATAGCGTTCTTAATTTGTTCTCAATTTCTAAATAGCGGTGTTCTTCGCGGAAGAATGACCTTCGCCCATGACTGCCAAAACATGTTACCTCAACTTAATAAGCTTAAGCTGTTAAAAGATGGACCCGTATAGGTTTACCAGGTCTTATAACTTGAAAACCGCAGAGACCAGCCGATATTTATTACCGTACTGGGAATAAATATCGGCTGGTCTCTGCGGTTTTTTTTTTACGTGGACCGGCAGACCTTCACAACCCAGCAACTGGGTAAAACGGATTTTCTGGATTCTGACCACCCGTAACGACTGGCATTAAATTACAAATAACAGCCGGGACCAACGGCTTAGCTTGCTGTCCGAGGCACGGACGAGTCTCGGTATGCGTTATTTAACCGTGAAGATTGACTCGCGTGGCTGTTATTATTTATTTTACTAGCTAGACAACTTATGGTATTTAGGGTTTTTGTATCTTTAAAATTATAATAAATTAGTGTGTACGAGGATGTATTTAAGTCAGATTGGTATCCCCAACTCCACGTTCTAGCGCGTATTTTACGTTGCTAATTCGGATGGCTCCAAATCGGATCAGTAGTTTTTGAGAAAATACAGGTCAAATAAGGAACCTTCTTTTTTTGAAGTCGGTGAAAAATAAAACTATTAATAATAATTTAGGCTTTACCGGACTGTTTGCGAATATTCTTTGAACGGCCCTGTTTGTCTTATGTGTATTGTGTCAAATAGTGACTCAGACGATAGACGTAACGCTCGAGTAATTATGCAATTTTCACAACTTAAATAAGTATAGCTATTACAATTGTCATTGATGACGAAGTATTGGAAAAAAGAAGTTAAACTACCAAAAGAAGATGGGGTATACATCCAGCCTGGAGAAAGTGAGAAGCAAAAGGAGAATTAGCCTTATTCTACAAATAATTAATAGGTGATGAGTGCAAGCCGGGACCGGGCCAAGCCGGAGCCGGGAAACAATACCTACCCACCGAATCGTGATATACCGCATGAATCACTTTACACAAAAAGTATTTGACCGTGTCACGGCCCGGTCGCGACTCGGTGTAGCATGAATCATCCTTTAACCAGATTCGGTTTTTTTTAGGCTTTTTACAAGTATGTCGCTCTCTATGGTTACCCATCTATTATATTTCATGACAGCTGATACGCTTTGGCGTCCGTTACACGCTCATGCAAGCGTCACTCAATTCCAAAAGTCATGAATGATGAATGACTGATGGTGAGTGATGGAATTCAATCGACATTAGACGCTCATTCTTAAATAGGCGACGAAATATTATTAGCTCTCTCTCCATTATTAACTCATCCCATAAACATAAAAACAGACCCATTCACTTAAGTCGTGACTAATGAAATCCCAGATTTTCGTCAATCATAGAACCATCAGTCACTGCATTACACGATAGGTTATCCGTCAGTCACAGCCTTGACTGTGGTTAAACTGACAGCAAAACCTACCGTGTATTCGGCGCCTAACGACAGGCGTAGGTACGTACCCTTTCATTTTTCCGCGTCTCGCCTCATTTCTGCCGGTGCTCGGTCGTGACTCCGCACTTATTGCCGCAGCCCGCCGGTGCTAGCTATCACGGTATTTAGATAGTGTGAGCACGTTTTGAATATGCAATGTCATTGGGGAGAATTTGTCGAAGGGTGGCAGATGTTAAAAAGTTGTAGCATTAAGGATGATGTCATTAACGATAGAGGACGGTATAGTATATATAGAGATAGAGGGACCTCCAGCCCTGTGTGGTCCCTGGAGTTGTGGTGATATCTCAGTGCACCCGGATATCGCTGAAGGAGGAGCGAGCCCGGAGGCGGGTTAAGAAGAGGGAGCCCAGAAGTGGGTCACGCTGGATGGGTCGCGAATTTCATGCGTGTGCGTGTGTGTTCTCGCGGCCCACCCATCAAGGCGAAAGTCGGTGCCCAGGCGAAGTTTTTAGTGGGTGCAAGCCCCACATAACCACATCGTTTCCCCGGACGGCGTGGTATGCGTTAGGCGTATTCTTCGCTCAAAAAAAAAATAGGGTTAGAGGTCGGGGTGCCAGGGTTGCGGAATTTGTTCGAAAGAGTCACCGAGGCCCTGGAACGCAAAGGGCTTTAGAAAGAACATGGATGGGTTTTAGTCAGTGAGAGTCTGACACGCCCTTCCGCTCCACCCAGAGCGGAAGAAGTCAATTGATGATGCCCAATCCTTAAAAAAAAAAGGGTTGGAGGTGCACGAGGTGGACCGATGACCTGTTGAATCGGCACATAGACTGGTCGATGTGACGACATATCCGAACGCCATTGGTCCGATTTCAGTACATTTTCAATTCGGTTTGACTCTCGGTCGAATTCAAACTCACCGGGGAACCACTCTTAATCATACGGTTTCTGAAATTGTATAACGAACAATACGTGAGAACCCACCCTATCACACAACACTACCCACATTCCCTACAAACTAACAAAGTTCAAGAGCAATTACATAAAAACTTACCTAAAGCGCGATAAGCAGTCGTTTAGACGAAGTTTATTCGGGTCTCGGCTGCAATGTCGTACAGTCACCGCGCACCACTGCTAACCTCGAGTTAATAAAACCGCCCTTATTGCCACGACGTAAAGACGCTTTGAAGGAAAAACCGTTCGCTTTGTGTGATGCTGACGATACGTTTTGGTGAGTTTCACAGTAATATCGGAAGGCGGCGGATTTGATCGCGCGATCGGCAATCGTCGGAGATTGGGCCGAGTGATATCCGACCGGTGAGGTACGGTTCGTAACCGCGCGGAAAATGAACGTTGTTTATATCCTGCGACCGAAGCGATGCGACGGTTACTCTTTGCTAATAAAATAATTCCGATCTACGTAAAGTATATTACGTAAAGCGTTTGTGCACTCACTCGTATTCGTAAAAAATTCGGGCCCGTTTTAATAAGTACAAATCGAAAAAAAAAAGATGTTTTTTTTTAACTAAATTAATATGAGTTGGTGAATAAAAAAAAACTTTATTAACGCCACTGTTTCGAATGTAAACTTGTATAATATATTCCAACCCTGAGAGAAAATAGTTAAGTCAACATTCACACACTAAGATGCCATCTTCCTTTCCATAAACACTTCCAAAGTTATAGCTTCCCAACTTACTTTACCAAATTCCGCGTACCGACCGCACACCACAAAGTTGCCTGCCCGCCCGACACGGTCGTGGCGTCTAAACCGCACTACTTCTCCAAGATTCACTGACATCAAATACATTTTGTTACCTGCCATAACTTCGTCGGAATGTTACTGATATTACCACCATGGATAATGAACGCTGGCTGTTTTCAAAATGGAGGTTTAGAGGTGTTTGTACTTCAGTTTACGCTTATTTGGAAAAATGGTGCTACAGCGACTGCTGGGGAGTTTGTTGCGCCACTTCTTCTTCCCAGCTACAACACTAGGAAGTGGTGACGGGCGGGCGTTTTGGAGGACTGTCTTTATGTATAACTTTGACGTTCCAAAAGTGCTCCACAAAAAGTGCACTCAGCCTAATTTGAATAAATGACTTTTTGATGTTGATTTTGCTGAGTTTCTGGCGAAGTGGAATTTTGTTTTTCCATTAGGAATATCTCAGAGGTAGCCCGGAGTTTAGAAGTAGGCTGTGAGATACTTCCGTACTTCTAAACACACGTAAAGCCTTTCGTCCTATGCATGATTCGCCCCGGTCGTGTCAACCACGACTGGGGCGGATCATGCATCCAATCTCAATCAATGACAGTAAGAGATAAAAGAGCAGGTTTATCAGATGTGCCCAACGCGTGAAAGTCAGCCGCTGAGGAAGGCTTCCATGACCGAAATAGAGCAGGACCATCAGGACTTTCTGAGAACAATTATTTGTGCAGGAGCACGTTCCAGGAAGTTATAGGCTAATAGTGTTACAATAGCACAACAGAAATTTCAACTTCGTCTTGAGATTGACAACACTTTGCCAAGTACCTGGTTTTACAGATATCCATATTTAGCGATGGCCACATACCTGCCATCAAATAAGTGGACTGTTTGTTGGCCACCGAGTGTTCTTGAAGGAAAGTAATCAATAAAGTGTACTACAAAGACAAATCGTGTTAACTGATTGATGGCGATAAAAATCGTCACCGCCAAGAGATTGCCTCGATAATGTAAGTAAGTACTTATCTAATGTTTTTTGCGCCTTTCTACGTAGCTATGTGTGGCAAAGGGCAGAGTGTGGGGGTGATTGATTTACACGACTGCCTCGATTAGAAGAGCATCTACAAATGCTCCACCTTTATTTTTTTAAGGAAGGGAAATCATCAAATGACTTCTTCTGCTCTGGGTGGAGCGGAAGGGCGTGTCAGACTCTTACTGACTAAAACCCATCCGTGTTCCTTCTAAAGCCCTTTGCGTTCCAGGGCCGCGGTGACTCTTTCGAACAAATTCCGCAACCCTGGCAGGCTCTGGCCCTAGCGGGCCTCGTCTTCTATGCTGACATATCTTTGAGGCGCGCGTGAAAACACAACGCGCCATCGACCCGGGCCTGGTGGTGATCGAACAGCGAGCCACCCAACGCTCGCCGTCCGCAGGCCCGCGCCTACGGTGGCCGGGGATCGCCCTGCGACTCCAGACGCCCGGGGCGTCTTCTCCTGTAGCGGCGGTTGGGGCGGAGGCCTTGTCTTTCCCACGCGCGGCCCGCCTCCTCCTTCGCTTGCATTACTGCTTTGCAGAAGGAGATGACCGCTCCCCAAGCCTCCTCGCTCCGGACCATGTATTTAACCAGGACAAATGCCCTAACTACTCTTTGATTTTGTCCCTATCAATAAATCTGCGCAGACGTTTTCCACGTATGTTGGGATCAGCTTCCAGACTAACTAGAAGCAGTTGAATATCCGTATTTTAATAGAGTGACAGTACAGATAAGGTACCAGGTACATTTCTCAGCAAAGTGGGTAACTTTAGGCACTCTTTCGGAAAATAAACAGTCCCCTAACAATATTGTTTTTATACGTTAATCATTTTAGTTCATATTTAATCGTTGAAAAAACTTTAAAATCATGGAAATTATTATATTTCCTAATGCGTAGGATATGTCAACATCTAACAGTATCCTGAAGGTTATTGTGGAGAGGCCAGACTGCCCTTTTCTGATGCACTGGTCCCGTAGGCATAGCTGCGGGCCCGGTGCTGAGGAAAAATACCTGAATTAGTTTTTAGAAATAATAGTATTTTATATAGCATGTTTCTTTAAATGTCACACTAACATAGCTTATAAGTAATCGCTACTAACCAATATGGACGCATAGTTCGTTTTTTTTTTTTTTAATTTTATTTTTATTTATTTATTTATTTATTTATTTATTTATTTATTTATTTATTTATTTATTTATTTATTTATTTATTTATTTATTTATTTATTTATTTACCTATTTATTTATTTATTTATTTATTTATTTATTTACTTATTTATTTATTTAGGGACAACAAACAGCAGTGTTTATTATAATATGTAAACATAGGTTGGAACTTAACAATAGACGTAACAAATACACTCCTCACAACGTTATCCACAGATCTACTAGTTGTTAGAAAGAACGATATACAAATAAACAGGAGTAAAGTAAACATTACTTAATAATTAGGGTTTTGATTACTTAAAATAGTAACAATTTCTTTCTTAAATTTTGCCTTGCTGAGAAATATAATGTCAGTTGAGTCAAACTGCCTATTGTAGGTGTCAACTAATCGATGCAGCGGTGAGCGTACGCCTGCGTTGGTTCTACAAAAAGTAGTTGCAAAGAAGTGTCTCGAACGAACTTCTCGACGATGCACGGTACGAGGGATCAGGTAGCACAAACTGTTCACTAGATCAATACAGTCGACTTTATTACGACATATACTAAACAGGGTCATCATCTCAAGTAGGGTGCGTCTGGATTTTAGGGTAATAAGGTCATATTTTTTAAGTAATAATTGATAAGGAATTTTCTTTTTAAAGCATCTATAGTGCATTGCACGTAGGAATTTGCGTTGGACCAATTCAATAATGTCAGTATACTTTTTATAGTAAGGGTTCCAAATAGGTANCTCAATGGGGTTCATGTCTGGGCTTCTGGCTGGCCAGTCCATAACTGTGATGTTCACATCCCGAAGATATTCCCTGACGATGCCGGCCGCATGGGCTCTTGCATTATCATGCATAAAAAGGAAATTTGGGCCCACATAGTCCGCGTATGGTATCACGTGAGGTTCTAAGCACTCACGAATGTACCTTTCAGCATTTAATGTTGGCAGCCGTGGTCCTGTAACAACCTCAAGTTGAGTTTTGCCGCTCGCGGATATACCGCCCCAGACAGTCCATGAGCCACCGCCATAAGCAACCCTCTCTTCAAAGCAGCATTGTGCGAAACGCTCTCCCTTACGTCGGTAGACCTTCTTCCTTCCATCATTGCCATGTAACACAATTTTAGACTCATCAGAAAAGAGTACACGGCTCCAATCTTGCTGTGTCCAATTTAAATGACTGCGTGCGAAATGAAGGCGCGCTGTTCGGTGGGCTCGCGTTAGTTTGGGCCCATTAGCTGGCTTGTGTGGTACCATATCGCGTTCTTTTAACCTTCTCCGAACAGTTCGAGCGCTCACAGATACTCCGTGGAAGTCGCGAAGTTGGTTTTGTATCTCAATGGAGGTAAGGTGACGATTTCTCAAGCTGGTCGTCACGATGAATCGATCCTGCCTTTCAGTTGTGACCCGAGATCGTGGCCTTCCTTGGCGACGAACAAAGCCGCCAGTCTCTAGGTACCTCCGATAAACATTTCGGACCGCAGATCGACTTAAATTAAGTTGAGCACTCACGTTTCTTTGGCTGTGTCCGGCCTGAATAAGTGCCACAGCTTGGGCGGCGACTTCAGGTGAAGTATCCATAGATTATTGATAGAACCTCACCTTAATGTTAAGAATAAGTAATGTTTGTTGCAAAACCAAAGATATCAATCACTTTTTCAAGAATTAAATCCAAGTAAACCAATAAAACCAAGTTTTCTTAGTATTCGATTGTTTGATATCAACAAACAGGCTCCAAATTGTCTTTTGTTTCTTTAAATTCTGTGTTCGAAATTCAAAAAAAGACTATTGAATGAAATTGTGAATGTGCCAGGTTCAAAACTGCATAAAAACTTTTTGCTCGACCTAATATAAAATTTTAGCTAGGACCAAACGAAACTGAAAATACAAGGTGGGCCAATAGATGTGTCCAGAAGTGTAATTGATAAGGAATTTTCTTTTTAAAGCATCTATAGTGCATTGCACGTAGGAATTTGCGTTGGACCAATTCAATAATGTCAGTATACTTTTTATAGTAAGGGTTCCAAATAGGTACTGCGTATTCCATTAGGTATTGCGATTTTGAATGCAATTATTTTTTTTTTCATCAAGCTGTTGCGGGATCCCGTTGGATTGCAATCCCTTTATCCCAACCTATATTATATTGTAATCTGTGGTCCCAACAAAACAAAAGGCGCACCTACGTAACATACATATATCTACCTTGCTACAAAGTTATAGTTTCGACGATATTTCCAACCTTTTGTTGCTGTACCCTCGAAAATTAATTACTGCGACGTGATTGGGCAACAAAAAGAAACAAGAGCTATCATAAATAGCACACGTTCGGGCAACATAAGCTGTACATTAGTGGACAATATAAGCTATATAAATATAATACAGCTACATATACCAGGCAATACACATTGTAGGATCATGCCATCTTTATTGTGATGTTGCGGAATTTGTTCGAAAGAGTCACCGCGGCCCTGAAACGCTAAGGGCTTTAGAAGGAACACGGATGGGTTTTAGTCAGTAAGAGTCTGACACGCCCTTCTGCTCCACCCAGAGCGGAAGAAGTCATTTGATGATTTCGCATCCTAAAAAAAAACATGCGGGGCAGTCTTTGGGGACTGCCTGAAAACTAAGCGAAAGCTAAAGCGTTCGGTGACGATGACGCGAGTTCTATGATTTTTGTTCACCCAATAAGTAGACATTATATACACAGTATAAATATAGCTCAAAGAGAGCGTTCGGTGACGAAGACGCGAGTTCCATGATTTTTGTTCACCCGCCTAAAGTGCTCAACGCGCCTTGAGAAGTTTTCACTTCAAAAAATCTTTATTGTGATAGTGTGAAAGCTGTTTTTAGAAATGATTTATTTCACGGACTTACAGTTTTCAGCAATATTAACCAGGTACTTATTTCACAACAATGAGCTCGTGGCTAAATACTAACAGCCGTAAGGGTCGATCTTAAAAGTTAAGCAACGCTTGCCAAGGACGGCCAGTGGATGGGTGACCATATTAAGAATCCTAGACTCCTCCGTGCCTCGGAAAGCACGTTGAGCCGTTGGTCCCGGCTGTCATTTGTAGATTTGACAGTCGTTACGGATTGTCAGAAGCTAGAAAATCTGACCCCAGTCTTGCTAAGAAGTACCGTGTTACCCAGTTAATGGGTTGTGGACTGATCCGGTTTGACTGAAATTTCCCGTTCCCGTGTAGCCTTTAGCATTCCTCATGAATGTGGCTATCACATTATACAAAAAAATCCAAATCCGACTAGTAGTTCCAGAGTTTAGCGCGTTCAAACAGACAAACCCAAAACTGAAGAGTTCTGTTTATACATATATAGATATGTAAACACTGTATATATTTTCAACATATAATATTATTTAATAAATCCCAATTGTGACAAGCCTACTGGCGAAAAATATATTAAGACCTATTTAATGTAATTAGTCCGTCAATTAGATTTGCAAAAAAATTTGGACATGTTTTTTTTTCTTTTTTCACGTAAACAATAAATAAAAACGATACAGTGCGTTGAAAACACGCGAGAATTCACGTCCCTGGTAAAAATTGTGTCATCGTAGTGACTAGATAATATTTATCTGACGGACTTATTAGTTTTTTTCAGTAAAATACCCTATTAATTGTGGGGCAGAGTAAACTCCACAATGTGGCCAGTCTACTCTGCCCCCCTAGGTCGGCTAGACTACATAATTCTAAAAAAAAAGCTAGATATACGAGTGGCGCTACCTGTAGGTGCTCGCTCGTTATTATATCGGTAAGCAATTTGTTTTATCGAAGATCAAAGTGTGGATTGAGAAGAAAAACTCCAGAATTTTACCATAAGTAGGTACTTAAATATAAGGAACTTTTGTTTGTTAGGGATTCCTAACAAACAAAACTTCCTTGCCATAAACTCTCCAGAGAGATTTTATGCTTCTCCCATGTTAATAGGGAAAAAAATGAACAAAAGTTAAACCTTAAATTTTAGTGAAAAATGTTGTTCCAATGAAGTTCAGGTTTTATTTAATACTCACGTAATTAGGAACCCATGTTGTTTAAGCAGCTCTGCTGGGCTTCCACTGAAAACAATTTTAAAAATCACGTTTTAAACTAATATTTTGAAGAGGTAAAATTGTTTATTTATGTTTGCAAGTGATAAAGTTGGATGTAAAAACGTGGGGTGGCATTTTCCAAGAAGTGGGATAACAAAGACTTATAAAAATATGTAATCTTTAGAAGTAGGAAGGTGATCCGATACCAAAATTCTTTTATTGAGAAAAAGTTACACTATCCCCGATTATCAAAGGCTTCTTACGGAAAATTCACGGCTCTAGTGCAATAGACCAAGCGAGTGAAGCAGCGGGATAGTACTAGTCGTTACTACCTAAATGATTAATGTTATTGGCTGTGGTCGGTGACCCGTTTACACCGAGCCTTAGGAAACAACTTTCGGAAAAAAACTAGTTGAAAAACTAAAACACGACTTCTATAAAATCACGCCCTAAAAGGTATGAAACAAGAAAATATAAAAGGTATGTTCAGAGAATAGGATAGCCGTGGACGTATGCCACTTTGCTCTAAAGCGCCTACTACAGTTACAATCAATGAGATTTTACCAATAGAGACGTCATAGTCATTATAAAGAAATAAAAACATGGCGAAATTCAACATCCTCTAGCGTCGTTCGAATTTCGAACGGTCAACACGCGAGCCATTATGTCGTTCGCTCATTTCTTGTCTATTTCGTGTAGGCAAAAGCGCGGCGGAGATTTTTGAGTAAAATAAAATTTATGATTTTCCATTTTAAACAGATTAAACAGTACTTATAACTGAAAAGACACATCGTTTTTGCCTTGCGCAGTGTAATTATTGCACTTTCTAAACGCACAACTTGGCATTTTAGATTTTTTTATTAAATCGTTCGAATCGTGGCCAGTCGGGAAGACAGACTGAGTAGCCTCAACGGATTAACCTTGTGTTTGTATTGCCGCGCAGACCTCGGTGAAACGTATCTACATATACACACTGAAATTTTAATGGTTGTTTTCCCGCAGCAGAACGATTAGCTATCAGTAGTACTACCGAAAAATAAAGTTAAACTTAAAAAAATAAAGTGTTGTTGATTTCAAATAATTAAATAAAATATTCATAAACTCGAAATCGTGAGAACAGTAGTAACTCACTAGACGTGACGTAGGTACTACTGGCAGAGCGGCGCGCGGCGGTGCGCCAACATTGTACATTACACCTAACAGCTGGTTGATACGCGAAGGGCAACGACCGCGGCCGCTTTACGCGAAACTATCGCGATGTATAACTATTGATTCGAAGTCGCTTTCGAGTTTTGTTTATCACAATTGTTATTTAGCCATTTCTTAATTTTAAATTTATTATTTTTCATAAATCAATTGTATTACCAAGACAAACTCATTTCGCTACGGGAAAGCAAACATTAAAATTTCAGCTTGTATAACATCATTGGTTACAATGCATTGTAACCAATAATACTTTAAAGACCAACTAACTAAACTACTTTTAAGAGCGTGTTTTTTCAGCGGTCGGGTTTTAGTTATTGAGGTTTTATTATTTTTATTATTTTTAGTGTATACAAGCTGATCTGCAAGATCGCTAACAATTAATATCTCTTTCATTTGATACCTAACACGGTATCATTAATTTTTTTTTGATGATATGACACGACTTTATGTCCTCTAGAGAGTGCAGATGACGGAACAGATGAACATACAAACAAACATACCGGTCATCATAGCCAGGTAGACATAATAACCCTCCTTTTGCGTTTTGGAAAGTAACTACTTGTTCTGTTCTAAAAAAAAAAATCGTTGTCTAAGAATCTGAAAAGTTTGTCCTTCCGTAATTAATACTAAGCAGTAAATATGAAGGACTCGAAGTTAATTTAACAAGATAAAAGTTTTAATTACACGAAGAAAAATACAACCTATTAAAACTGAAGTGGTCGAGGTGGAAACTCCTTGTATACCTACCCCACCTCTCGACGTAAGAAAGAGAAGGATTTAGGTTTCAGTCCGAAAATAATTTTACCGTAGGCACTTTAGTTAAAGATGAAAGGATATTTTTTCAGGTAATTACTTTTGAAGAAAAACGTGAACTGGATACTTAAGACTCAAATAAATGTATAAAATTAATACTAGGTTGCAACTTTACTTACAAATATTATTATCGAGCGTAATTCTTTCATCTTCCGCTTCAGCAATTAGTTTGGAAACCTTCTTTAAGTCCTTCGTTGACACAAGGTTCGTCAGATGATGAGGAGTCACGAGCAATTTCTAGTTTTCATAATAACAGGCAAAAATTCAATCTGTTTAGCCGTCTACCAACTTTATTGGCGGTCTTCTTCCAGTCTGACGGGATACAACTGAATACCAGTATTTTACATGGGCGACAGCTTATCTGACCTCCATATTCTTATTTATTTATTTATTATATACTTTATTGTACACCCCATAACACAGTAAAAAAACAAGTGTACAATTGGCGGTCTTCTTATTTCTTATATATATATCTTTTAATCGGTTTTTATTTTTTATTTATGTGATCTTTTATAGAATATTGTTTAACTTTTTATTTTAACTTCTTTTTCATTATGTTAGCCCTGCTACAGTTAACGTTTGCTAACAGCTTGTTTTTATTCTAAATTATAGTAATCTGTGCAAAATATTGTGGGTAGTATATTTGTTAAATTTTATTTTAGGGCAACACTTAATATACTACTGTTTTTTTTCCAAATGAAATAAATAAATAAATAACCGAGTAACAGAGAACACAAAACCCTTGACTAGACTGGCGTCAGATTTCCAGGCTTCTGTACCGACTGTCAAAGATTTACAAATGACAGCCGGAACCAACAGCCTTTTTTTTTAAGGATGGGAAATCATCAAATGACTTCTTCCGCTCTGGGTGGAGCGGAAGGGCGTGTCAGACTCTTACTGACTAAAACCCATCCGTGTTCCTTCTTAAGCCCTTTGCGTTCCAGGGCCGCGGTGACTCTTTCGAACAAATTGCGCAACCCTGGCAGGCTCTGGCCCTAGCGGGCCCCGTCTTCTCTGCTGACATCTACTTGAGGCGCGCGTGAAACACAACGCGCCATCGACCCGGGCCTGGTGGTGATCGGACAGCGAGCCACCCAACGCTCGCCGTCCGCAGGCCCGCGCCTATGGTGGCCGGGGATCGCCCTGCGACTCCCGACGCCCGGGGCGTCTTCTCCTGTAGCGACGGTTGGTGCGAAGGCCTTGCCTTTCCCTCGCGTGGCCCGCCTCCTCCTTCGCTAGCATGACTGCTTCGCAGAAGGAGGTGACCGCCGCGACCTCCTCGCTCCGGACCATGGATTCAACCAGGGCCGGACGCGAATGGTCGCCGCCGCCGATCGCCTCGATGAGGACACGGCGGTGCTCCGCCCAAGCAGGGCACAGTGCTGACACCCGGGCGTGTCCTCCCGCCTAATCCGAAGCAGGTACCTCCCGAAACAGCCGTGTCCGGTACCTGGGTCAGGCGGAAGGTGAGGACGCCGTGGCGCCTCTCCAGCCACTCCTCAAAGAGGGGTCCTTACCGCCACAATCGTGGCGTGCCCAGCGCTGGGTCGCGATAGTCGCTGTGGAACCAACAGCCTAAGGGTACTTTCCAGTTGCGGATTTTTTTCCAAACAATCATCGCGGCATTTGGAGGAACACGGATGGGTTTTAGTCAGCAAGTGTCTGACACTCCCTTCTCCTCCGTTGAGAGCGGAAGGAGTCATTTGATGATTTCCCATCCATAAAAAACGGACATGGCTTGGTATATGTATATACCAAATCATGTCCTCCATCTCGACTCCTTGAATCATCAAATTGATGGCAATAGCTTGTTATTTATTGATATTAATCGAGGGTTTGTAAGGGATGAAAGGGGATATGGGAGTCGAATAGTGGTCTTTTAAATTTTCCAAAAAAAAGGGTACTTTCTAAGGCACGGAGGACCCTTAGTAGCTAATGGATGGTACCCCCACTATTGTACCACTATTGTACATAAAGTTTAAATAAATAAATAAATAAACAATCCACGAACTAGCCGTCGTAAGCGTTGCTTAACCTCAAATATAGTCCAAGCCACGAGTTTCTCTCATAATGACCGACACAGTTTCTATTTAATCTCAACATAATATGTCCGACGCAAACATCCACAGACCGACTGACATGCCGACGGTACAAAGACCTAATAAAAGCCGCCATTGCAATATTTTGACATGGAGTTTAATTAAAACGTCGCTCGTTTCCGGTCCGCACCGGTTACAGGCGGTTTCAATTGGTTCAAAGCAGTTCAAACCGGTATCGCTGTAGATATTTGTTTGCGATGACAATATCTCTGCTGTGACTTTAATTAAATGGGGTTTGGCGGAGGGGGTGCTGAATAGTGAGGTAAAAGGGTGCATAAATAAGTTGATATGGTAATATACTACGATAAAATTTCCTTAAATCTCAGCCGGGTCAAAGCTAGCTTTTCCAAGCACTTGTGTTACATAGAACATCTACAACATCCAGTACAGTACAAACTTAGATATCCATAAATCATTATTCACTACCTTTTGCCAGTGGCGTCACTCGCGGTTCAACAAATTTTACGCAAGTAGCCTATAAAATGTCTCAAGGGTTCCATCTATCTCTGTGACAAAATTCATGAAAATCGGTTCGTGTTTAAAGCGTGAAAGCGTAACAAAAAAACACACTTTTGCATTTGTTACTAAGTTACGATAAGGATTTTAATACCTACAATGTTAATATTATATTAGATCTTTTCCTATGAAGTTGCCATTTTCCCGGGACATTTTGAACTATCATAACTTCGGTTGGACTTAAACTTTATATTTAAGACATGCCTTTTTTAAATCTTTTATTAATTTGCGTCTTTGGGTTTTGTTTTTCTGTTATCTTACTTCTTATTGCTATTATAAAAGCAAAAGTTTATTCGAAATAACAGGCCTTAAATAGGTATGAACTTTATTTGAATTTGAAATTCGAATTCCAATCGAAGTTCTCGTTGTTCAAATTGGGCCGAAAAAAACGGCAACTTCAGAGCAAAAGACCCAATATTATCTGTGGCTACACCTAGCTATGTGCCATAGGAACTCAAAGCACGATCGTTATTGAGAAATAAAAACAACAATAGCTTGATCTCCCAAACTTCACGCTCGTCCCGTCCCCGTGACGAGGGGATGGGGCAGCACACCCCCTTCACCGCCACCCCCTGGAAGCCTGCAATTCTCACGTCTCAAGTCATATCGTGATAATATCGCCGACCTTCACCGAAAACTTGGTTACTTGAAGAGCCTCACAATCTCCTCGCCCCGTTATCATTAATTTATGTCAGCGTTCCTTTTGTTAACGTAGATGTTAGTAAATTAATGGGATGTGTCAAATATCGAGACTTTAATCGGAGGGAAAAGTCCTTAAAGTATTCGTTTTTTTTTTTTTAATTCGTTATATACTGCTACTATCATGATTTTTTTCATGTCACCAAAAACAACCGTTTAGTTGGAAGAGGGGGGGGGGGGACACTTGACTCTTAACAAATATTAGCACTATAAAGTTTTCGCAAACGGATACTTGGTTGGAAAAATCGTTAACGCAAATCCCCAACATTTTTAAACGACCTATCCAACCACACCATAGGATAGACGACAAAAAAATCTTCACCACTTAAAGTGTACCCTAAAAAAATGTTTTTCAAGATTTTATTATACCACTTTGTCGGCGTGATTAATATCTTTACCTATATCATATTCAACTTTCTGGTCCTAAGCGTCGCTGAGCCAAACCGCGGACAGACAGACGGACATGGCAAAACAATAAGGGTTCGTTGCTGACTACGGAACCCTAGAAAAGTAAGATACCGACGATGTACAAGTTTAGTACTTATAACTGCTACACCAAAAATGATTAACATGAGTGCATTTGTGGCAGTTTGACAGTCGTTGCGGGTAGTCAGAAGCCAAGAAGCCAAGAAATCTGACCCCTGTCTTACCAACGGGTATCGTGTTAGGTTGTGAAGGTCAGATAAGCACTTTACTGTTACTGAGGTTAAACTGGAACTGATACCAACATAGTTTCGTAAAAGCAGATTGATTTGAATTAATTTTTGACATTTAATACTGTTTTAACCGACTTCAAAAAAAGGAGGAGGTTCTCAATTGGTTTGTGTTTTATTTTTTCGTGTGTCATTTATGAACTGATTTGAAATATTATTTTTTATGTGAAACGATATACTTTCCAATTGGTCCCATAGAAATTTGATCAAAATCGGGTCAGTAGTTTGGATTTTAAATCAAAGTAGCTGGAAAATATATGTCATCCAAGTAAAAGAAATTGCGTATTTTGCTTTCCTGTGACTTTTCACTGGTTTTGTTAGGTGTGGGGTACCACAAGGACAAGAGCCATAGTCAGACGTCTAGAAAGATAGATAGATAGACCTTCTGCCGCAGGAGTATTGTCATTATTTGTCATATCAACGGTGTTGTTCACAGGGAATTCTACCTCAATCAAACGCGATCCGATGTTGCGCTTCATCCAGCGAATATATTTCCCCACTGATTGCATTTGCATCAGTGGGGAAATATCAGCCTACTATCGTCCGACTGGATGAAATATCAGCCTACTATCGTCCGACTGGATGAAATATCAGCCTACTATCGTCCGACTGAATGAAATATCAGCCTACTATCGTCCGACTGGATGAAATATCAGCCTACTATCGTCCGACTGGATGAAATATCAGCCTACTATCGTCCGACTGAATGAAATATCAGCCTACTATCGTCCGACTGGATGAAATATCAGCCTACTATCGTCCGACTGGATGGCAGTCTCTGTCTTCCTAATTTACGCCTTGATTTTTAAACACGTGTGGACGCTTGTAGGTAAATAGTACAACACACTAGAAAACACTAAGGCAAAAATTACATGAAGTTTTTCATGCTTTTCTTGGATTGACAAATGCAGCAATGAGGATGGTTCAGTGTACATTTTTGTAGCGAACAGATGTTTTATTTTTATTTTATTTAATATGGGTTTGCTCTTGACTCTAGTCTAGGTCATAGATACCAGAGACAAAGTCGACGATGGAGCGAGCTTACCCTGAAGAAGCCTATTCACTCTTATTTTGAAGAGATTAGAGTTGTATGCGTTCGGAAACACAGACGCAGGCAGACAGTTCCACTCCTTTGCTGTGCGCATTATAAAAGACGTTTGGAAACGTTTAGTGCGAATTGGTGGAAAAGGAACACGGTAGGGATGGTACCTTGCAGTACGTCTAGATGTCCGATGGTAGAAGGGGGCCAGTGGGATGAGATCGTGGCGATCCTGGACACTCTCCCCGAAGTACAATCTGTAGAAGACCGACAAGCAGGCAACCTTGCGGCGATGAGCCAAGCTGTGAAGCTTGGTATCCACCAGTTTTACGTCGCCAATGAGCCTTTTAGATCTGCGTTTCAGTCAGACAAGCGCGGCAAGTTGGTATTTAGCTGAGCCATCCCAAAGGTGGCTGCTCCATGCAGGATCGGACTTGTGCTTTGTAAAGAGTTAAAAGCTGTCCAGGCGTGAAGTATCGCTTCACTCTATTTATGATGCCCAGCTTTTTGGCCGCAGTTTGGGCTTTCTAATTTTAGTATTGTTTTTTTTTAAATAATGTTACCTTTAAGTGATGCCAGTAAAAAAAACCGGCAAATGCGGGTTGAGCTCGCGTGCAACGGGTTCCGGACGTTGCTTCAAAACCATAGACTACTTGTTATTGGTTTCCTAATATCCTGTTTTTTTTTCAAAATTTTAGGCTCAGTTGTTTCAAAATAAGTGGAATGGTATGGTGGTGGTATGGTATATATTTTAAAAATTATTTAAAAATACTTTTTACACTTACGACAAGCCCTTTTATTTGATATGTCACATGGCTCAGTTCGAAAAACTGCCAATTTTCAAAATGTATTTATTTTCGGTTCGCGCAAAAATTCATATCTGTACCAAATTCCAACTGAATCGGACTAGTATCTTAGAGAAAATCAGCTGTAACAGACGGAAGTACAGACAGACACACGAGTCCTATAAACCTATTAGGGTTCCGTGTTTCCACTCGGAGATGCGGAACCTTAAAAAATCAGGCTTTAAACTCACAACAATCACATTCACTTTTTAATATAACAAGTGTTCGTTGTCTTTTCTCAATAGGTAGGTAGATAATTAGGTATGTATATGTCACCGGAAAATTGCAGACTCCGTAAGATTGTAATAAATCTTCATGAGATTAAAATTTCTCGATATATAATGGAAAAATCCTTTTATATACAATAAATTATTATATTAGTGTAGAAATATACACTTAAAATGAAAATTAAGAAAAGAATGAAAGAAAGAATAATATTAAAAAAAAAAAAAAAATTACTAAGGAAACCTTAAAATATGACTTCAAAAAATTCCTGCGCGTCGATGTCGGCTGGAAGTGTGCCCAAAAGACAGGCGACAATGCAACGTGTTATGACAATGCTTAACCTCCGTAAAAGCCACCCTAGGTAAGTCAATGGTCCTGTAGCTTTAATAGCCAACCATATACTATACATACGAGGTCTAACAAAAGCTATCACCATAAAGGTGAGTAGATCCAGTGAATAATGTTAATCAATTTATTCCCGGGCGCCATGCAGGTTTTATTAAAAACGCTCGCGAGAGTGGTGTTTTATGTGGGTATCAGTAATTAACTCGCTTTCACAACCACATATTATATAACATTTTGGAATTGACATTGTGGGGTTAAAAATTCATTTAAATCATGATCCTGTTCCTTTCTAACCTGCATGGTTTCCCAGGAAAGCATCACTTGTAATTTTATAGTAAATGAATGCTGTTTTCCGTGTCATTTGTAGATCTTTGTCAGTCGTTACGGATTGTCAGAAGGCAGAAAATCTGACTCCAGTCTTGTCAAGAAGTACCGTGTTACCCAGTTAATGGGTTGTGGAGGTCTGGTAGTAGCTGTTCTACGTAAAATACTGGTATTCAGCTGAATCCGGTTTGACTGGAAGCCGACCCCAATATGGTTGGAAAAGGCTAGGCCGATGATGATGAATGCTGTTTTCCGTTGGAGTTTTCGAAACAGTTTTTTAACACTCTTTCGAGTCAAAGTCGTACAAAAGCGATTTCGATCCAGGTACGTGTATTTTTGCCTGATGGGCCCGTTCTTCATATTGACTGTATCATCTTTTGGTGGAATGTGTCAAGAACCAGGCATTAAGGGAGTTGTTGACAGAATTATGCAAAATCAATAAATACGATATGGTACTTCCCTTGAAATTCTCGCAAGTCCAGAAAGTGACGCCGCTAAAATTATTTATGATATACTTAACAATGTGTAGCCACCACTCATCACAGCACGTTTTGACATCACCGTAAAGAAACAAAGAAGCAAACAGTTCTGAAAAGAACTCTTTATCACGTTCCGACTTTCTGTCTAGAAGAAACAGTACAGTTCTCAAAAGAACTCTGTTAGAGAAATAGGACAGGCACTGCTGAAGACACGCCGCTGTCGTATTTTCGGTCTTCGGTCGCCGGCGTCACCACGCACGTGGACAGCAGGAGACAGTTCCACTCGCCGAGGGCCGCGCGATGAAAAAGGGCGCGAAACTGCGCGTCACCTTTATTTATGCTCGCGGCGGGCCGGACTCCCGCGCGCCCCGCGACCCGCGACATAACCGACTCCAGCGACACCGTGCGGATCGTATTGATAACGAAGTGCTGTGATGTGATTGGACAAGACTTTGTGAATAGTTAGTTAGTAATTTTTTATTGGTTAAGCTCATATTTGTAATTATTGTAAATTGTATAAAAGCAGACACATTCGGAAAATAAAGCATTCCGGTTCGATTCGATCATTCGATTCCATCTTGTACTCTTCAACACTCAGTTGGTTTTACTTCTATCAGTAACCATCGACTACCAAAAATGTGTCGATGACTCCACTTTTTTTAGTATGCTAAATCTTTCATGTAATTAGTTTGTAATGTTGATTAAACTTAGGTTAGGTTATGATGGGGCTGGCATGCCTTATAAGGATAAAAGTCCCTAAAAAATAAAGAGAAAAAAAAGTATTGACTGTAAAATGCTGTTATCCGGCAGTGACCTCCTGGACACAAGCCTCTCCAAAAGCACGCACCACATTGTGACGATCGTCGCTCCATCTAGCCTCCATCTAGCCTGATGCGACCTTACGTTTATTGATTAAGTAACATTTTAACTCTTTAATACGTTAACAGTCCCCTCAGCACTAGAGTATATGGTAAACGGATATTTCAGCCTGTATTTCTTACTAATGTTAACACGTAAAAAACTTTTATCATTAATTCATAAGCTGGTTTACGGACGATAGTTTAACGTGACAACGTCATAACAAAACATTGATGAAATGATCGTAACGTTACAATGAGCGTAACGTTACAATGAGTCATTCTTTTTCGTGCGTGCAGCCGGCGTTCATCGATTTATTAGACGTTGTCACGTTTAAAAACCAACCTAGTTTTACAAAAACCTGAATGCCGCCTTAAGTTCTTTCTACTTTAAAAGGCAATTTTTTCTTCACACTTTTAACGCGAAGTGTTATAATTTTAGACATTTCGTGCGAGTAGAACCTCAGATAAAATATAGTTCTTTATTAAAATTCTAAATGAGACGTTTTTAAAACATCGTTAGTCTGGGTCTAACCATTCAGCAGTCTCGAACGACTTAACATTAAGAATACATATTTAAGAAAACCTTTTTAAGAGTTTGTAAAGAAACTTTTGAAATATTCTTGCTTTTCTTTTTCATTTGATGTTACAAAGTGGGTTGCGATGTTTATGCCAATGAAAATTACCTACTAGACATTAAACTTGTTTAGAATTGAAAGTCAGAATGCCAAAACTTAATAATATTTTACTCATTTTATTCTTCTATTTTACAGGTACGTTTAGAACACAATAAAGATCGATGAAGATGGCGGTAAGTACGAAGGCAATCATTTTCTGTAGTTGTAGGCAAAAATGTCAAGTAAGAATGGAAATTCTTCTCCTGAGCCGCCAAAAAACGCTGCGAGTATAAAAGAAACACAAACGCTCGTACTTTTAAGGTTCAATATCATTTGTTCTTCACCTTACCTCCCCAACCCTTCTTTATAGGCAGTTTCTCGACAAAACTCGTCAAAGATTAAGCCGTAGACGCGTCAATACATTAAGTCCGCGCCGTTTCTCCCGAATCGCTTGGGCTACACTCTGATTGGTCCCTAAGGGCGTGAGGCGTCAGAATGTCATTATATCTAAACTTTACCGTTGGAAACTTTGACGCGTTCAATGTGGGGTACCTCCAGGGGTATGTTCTATGAAGATATATATTGCAGAAGGCTTATTTACCTTTGTGTACCTAACTTAACCGGAAGCAAAGATCTTCGCGCAGACGCCCATTACAAATTGATTGACATTTTCAAAAAATAACCTTTTCTAGTAAACTGTTCAGCCACATTTGTAACTTCAATATTAATCCTATGAGTTCAGTAGACCCACTTGCTTACCAATAACATAAGTTTCGCGCCACAATTTCTCTATATTCTAAGCACACCACACTCTAACAGTAAGTTCTACTGGGACTTATTAAAATCTTTCATTCTCAAACAAACAACGCACTTAAAGTGCAGAAATTCTACGGAAGAGCTAAGAAATAATCGTTACAGAAACTGACCTATATCGACAAAATATGTACGAGTAACAGTAAATAATGATATATCTTATTATCTATACTTATATTATAAAATGCGAATGGTTGGATGTTTGTTTGTAACTCAATCACGTCGGAACGGCTGAACGGATCTTGATGAAATTTGGCACAGAGATAGATTATAGTCTGGAACAGCACATGGAAAGAAAAAGAAAAGAAAGAAAGAATAATATTTCTAATAATATTTAAATAATAATAATTTTAATATTTTTGCTTATCCCGGGAATATGTTCCCTTTTGGACTATTTTCAAAATTCACACATTTACAAGACAAAGGCGCTGGCAGAAGTAGAGAGAGAGGTAGTATTTGCGAAAAGCGCGAGTGATTTATAATTGTGTGCCTTCTGTACGTTCTCCTTATTGTCCCCAAGGGAGTCACGCCTGTTGGAATCTTCATTCCGCTGTCCAATTTACGACTAAACTCAATTTGATAGTTGTGATGCAACTTCAAATGAGTTTCATGGAACTTTGTGCTGTATTAATATGTGTTTAAGTACTAATTGTTCGTGAATTTAGTTAGAGTTGAAGCTGTCTGGATTTGATAATTAATTTGTGTTGTTGAGATTTAGCCGTAACCTTGACTGCTGAGTATACTGTTTGCATCAGGTAAGGCCCAGAATGCGTCATGGGATTTCTCCATTTCTAAAACACGTTGTGGCCGTTTTCATAAGTGCTACAACGCGTTGTGAGCTGTTTTTTCGGTCTCAGGGCGTAATATACATACATAATAACTTATGACAGGTCGAATTGGAATGTTTTTCAGAAAGGCCAGTTGCATAGTACTCGCAACCGGTGTATACAAAACACACACACACACACTTACACACTAGCACACTAGCGTTTTCCCGCGACTTCGTACACGAATATCCCGGTCCCGTTTAGCCTATAGCCTTCCTCATGAATGTGGCCATCGTATACAAAAATAATTTTCCAAATCCGACGGGCAGTTCCATAGATTAGCTTGTTCAAACAAACAAACAAAAAACAAACTCTTCAGCTTTATTATATATTATATTATTATATTATATTGTATATTTTCACGTAATAGCCATACTTACCTACAAACCTGACCGTAAAAAAAAACATTTTTACAAAAAAATAGTACCTACGTAGTACTCGTAGTAGTAAACTTTAATTTCGGAAGTCGGGTTTTTTGGTTGTTTACAAACATACAACTGAATTGAAAACAACCTCAATTTTTTTAAGTCGGTTAAAAAACAAGGTAAACATGAAGTAGACTGTCGATACATGCAATCAAGTTGGAATGGCAATTCACTTCAAGCTAGTATGAAGGTAAACGAAGCAAAATAAGTACTTAATTATAGAAGCAGGTAGCGTTCTATATAGTCCGGTTAAGCAGTTACCAGCCCTAGCGTGCTGAACTGCAAGTGGTCATGTCCAAAAAAAAAAGCATTCTATAGTTTCTACCTACCCCATGGGGAAAAGGCTTGAGTTTATGCATATATGCACATAATGACACACACACACAAACACACACTTACCTACCTATATGTCAAAACGACCTCATTGTTTCCAGCGCTGGAAGCCTCTCCAAACCACCATTCTCGTCTATCAAAATAAAATAAAAAAAAACGTTTAATCTGTTATTTCGCCATTAACGCCTCGTTGCCAACTTGATTGTGTATTCAAAGCAATTACAAAGGAAAATATTGTTACTGCTTATCTAATTTAGTCTTTAATATCGAGGGACCCGTTTTATTTCAATGCCAAACAAACTGCCCAAGTCAACAGCTCGATTTTAACATTAAACTGCTTTTACGGTTACATTAATTCAAGTAAAGAAACACAGATTTGTTGGCTTTGAATTTTCAAAATATTATCCTTATTTCCTCCATCGTTTAGTCTCAAAATTCTCATCGTCCAATCCGCCAACATTGCCTCGAGGCGAGTCGCTCTGTTGGAAAGGTAAAACTTAGTTTAGTAGGGCAATGTCAATCCTCTGTGTATAGATTCAGCCGTAGGTTATCTCTAGAAAGCCTTTAAAATGTCGGAAAGTTTCTATTAACTTCTGTTTTAGGGAATCAGATCAGACGTCATGTACAGCTAGTGTCTTTTTAGGGTTTTGTACGTGTGAATGGAAAACCGAAATCTTGATAGGATCACTTGTCTGTCTGTCTGTTTGTCTGTCGTGTGCCACAGCGAGGTATCACAGCCAATTTGTTTCCCATTCAGGTCAAATTCGGTATTTTAAATAAATACATTTTGAACATGGGGTTACTTTTGGAGGAAAATATGAATAAATTTTCCCCCAAAACGTATCCAATAAAAAGGGTTATCGAGGGGGTTTCAATTGTAGTTTTCCATAATTGTAAAATGAATAGTTTTGAAGTTATTAAGGAAATTTATGAAAATTTACTGTCTCTCATCTCCGAAACTACTAAGCCTGTTTTGGGAATCTTTACTGATGATTTTTTAATTTTAATCTTTTCTTTAAAATTCAAATCCGTATCAAAACCAAAAACACTGTAGACTGTAGTTTACCACACCCATTAATTACATGAAACCCATTTAACCACCAAAAAACTACGATAAAAACCTTCAAAAGCCTAAACTAGTATCTATTTAAACAGGCTTAAAACAAAACGAAGAGCCGGGGTTATTCGAAGCCCCCAGTTTTTCACTTACCCCGCCGCGCTCGACTGGGCACTGAACAAAAGCGCCAGCTAATAGAACCCTCGACACAATCAATTGTGTACCAAATATCGAGTAAACGAGAACCCCTATTGTTTCTCTATTGATATTTTAATAGAAGTTTCAGTTTCATAATTTTACTGAGTCGCTGTGATCTTTGACAGGTTTAAAAGAAATAATAAAGCGATGCTTTCTTTAGAAAAATTTTGGCGCTGAATATTGGACGTGACTTGTATTGCTGTTGATATTGTTAATAGTGATGGGCTAAGGTCCCAGAGCTGCTAGACCTCCCTTATTTTCTCATTAAAAATGTGTGGGATAGATTAGTGTTAGTATGTACTTTTAACATACGAATATCTGCTAGCTTAGGCCGACGGTCGATTTCTAGGTATCAGGTGCAAAAGCCATTTAATCACATTTTATGTTAAGTCTGGGTGCTGAATTTAATATATGTTTTACAGAATATTGTTCAATAATTAGTAATAAAATAAAATTGTAACGACTGATTAGTTATTGTAATCGTCTAAGAGCTGATCGCCACCTCGATTGTTATCCTATTTACTTGGCTGAAATTTGGGCATAATTTATTTAGTAGGTGCAAATAACTAAAGCTAAAGTCTGCCAACATTTGGGAGGATGCAAAACTACATCCTTGACTACTGAAATACCTAGGACATATAAAAAAAAAAAAAATGGCCGTCGTCCCAAGCCAGCTATGCGTATGTTAAAAGTACATACTAACACTATTCTATCCCATATTTTTTGTTAGTGAGAAAATAAAAAAGGTCTGTCAGCTCTGGGATCTCAGTCTATGAGGTTCTATTTTCAAATGCAGAGGGGCAATTGTCGTATTTTAAAGAGTATTTACGTTCCCATCGCAGCCACAAACTTTCCCTGAAATATTGACATGTTTTCGACATTGATGGTGGCTGATATTATATTGTGACTTAAATTTAAACGTTACAAGCGTTGACAAGGAACGTTCTATAACGCCCAATGAGCAATATTGGGGGTAAGTCTTAAGTGCTTACGTAGTTAGCAAAACAGACTGAAGGATCATTTTACCCCCATTTCAAAGCCTCGCACTAGTGTCCAGAAAAACAAGAACTAGATACTCGTGCTGTTGTGAAACATTGACTAGCTACCATGTTTGGCATTTGCAGTGCTGTCGGATGGACTCAATAATAAAAAAGTATCATCATCGTCGAAAGGCCTCCCACAAGGGGGCTAATGACCTCGTGAAGGTCGCGGAAATCTGCTGGATGCGAGACGCATAAAACCGGACGATGTGGCGATGCTTTGAGGAGGCCTGCATACGTCTGGTGGTGTAGCGTTTTTGTCTGAAATGATAAATGTTGATGATAATTTATCGCTGAAGGCATAACCAGGTCAGAGTATCCTGTCTTCTTTGGAAACGTAGCTAGACTAATAACGTAACAAGTAATAAAATACTTGAGTACTCAATAACAGATCCGAATATTATAGTTTGAAGTTTCCACTTCAATATTGAGATCGTTCCCGATCTCAATATTGAATAACTATTCACGTATGAATAAGTAAAGCAATGGCAATAAGTACCTACGATATAATAAATATTCGATACTCTAGCAAGAGTATTATGTACTTGTAACGCATATAGAAACAAATTGACGTGTGCATACAATTTAAATATTTAGATAGCATTTAATTTCACTTACAATAGGCACTTACTTTACTTTTCAATCATTTGAAGTTCAATTTACGTACATTCTTATTTTGTAGATACATGTTCTACCTAAATTATATTCAGAGCATTAACATCTATAAGTACTTAATACTTACTTAATAATAATATAATAAAGCTGAAGAGTATGTTTATTTGTTTGAACGCGCTAATCTCTGGAACTAGCAGTCGGATTTGGCAAATTATTTTTGTATGCCACATTCATCAGAAATGCTATAGGCTATAACATCACGCTACGACCAATATGATCGGAGCATTCATAAAAAATGTAACGCAGACGAAATTGCGCGGATCATTTAGTTATCCGTTTGCAATAGGAATTTCTCAGTGACAGCCTAGAGTTTGGAAATTGGTAGTGTGCCACCCCGTGCGTCGGAAATAATAATAATAATAATAATAATAATAATCTGTGGCCCGGCTGTCAAGAAGACGGTCAAGAAATTTTTTCTCGCCGATTTTTATTGTAATTTATTTAAACCAAACTATAAAAAACCATCAAAATGAACTTGAATCCGAAAACCACTAAAAAAAAACCAATAACGCAACAATAGAACTGAAAAACCTTTAACATATGGCGCAGAAACTGTGTAATTGATGACATGCTGACGAGAAGCCGGGCACGTCACCTAGCCACACACCCATCACCTTCGGCCTCGTCGCTCAGCTCCGCCTCGCCGCCGCCGGAACCCAGCCCCACTGTGAGTGCTGTGACACCGGCCGTGGCAGTTGCGTCGAGCTCGAGCGACGAGTACTTCTCACCGCCCACGACGCCACCACCTGCACGTCGGCGAAGAGGACGCCGGCCGCCGGACGGCTTAGGACCTCGAGGCCCACCGGCCTCTGATAGGGTCCCAGCTCCCGGCGGAAGTGTGCAGCGCATGCGATGGACACAATCCATCAATGAAAATGTCATGCGCTCATACTTTGGGGCTACAGAGGGGGGAACTAACCTGACTGCGTACCGTGGTCGGATGCTCTCTCTGTTTCAGGTACTTGAACCAGCTGTCAACGTTTCGGCCCAACGACTGTCGGATCAGGTGCGCGTCATCCAACGTAACCGTATGTTGGATGACAGTGTGCTTGATCGCCTCCGAATGGAAATGTGTGGCCATGTCATTACTCCTCCGTCGCAGACTGTGGCACCACCACAGTCGCAAATATCCAGCCACGCTGACGAGGAGAGTAATGACAGGGTTACAAACGTAAGTACCCAGTGCAATGAGGAATTGAGGAGTGCTTTAGAGTGTGCTATTCGGGAATATCGCTACGTACCGCCTGAACTAAGACCACGCTTACCTCGTTTGCCCATGCATAACAAAAATAGGGCGCTGGTAGCTGCTCTGGATTCGCAGTTGTCAAATTATTTTGATGACTGCGAAGACCTCACTGATACACACTCGATTATGTACTGCGCGGCTGTAGCGGCATGTCGTGTAGCTCATGTCAAAATTACTAACGACAGAGTTACACGACCAAAACCAGCCGTACCGGCTTGGCAGTGCAGGATCGAGCGTCGTATCGGTGGGGCCAGAGCGCTAATCGGCAAACTAATCTGCTTCAGGGAGGGCAACACTCGCCCTAGAGTGATGCGTTTTGTGAGACGGGCGTTTTCGGGGACTGATATCAGCCCCCGAGATTATATGTCACGTGTCACAGAGCGCATCGACTTCCTGAAGCAGAAAGTGTATGCATGGGCAAACCGTATTCGTAGGTATAGGCGGCGAGTGGAGCGATACACCCAGAATCGCACATTCCGAAGTAATGAAAGGTGGGTATATAGGGTTTGGGAGCAACCGGACCAGGGTGTGACTGACACGCGCCTGCCGGATGATGACGCCATGTGTTCGTTCTGGCGCAACATCTGGTCGGTGCCTGTCAGTCACACCGAAGGTGATTGGATTCGAGAGGTCGAGCGAGCGTGCGATCCATTGCCAGAAATGGGGGCAATCACAATCAGCCCCCAAGATGTAGCCCGTGCAGTCCGTCCGTTGCCTAATTGGAAATCTCCAGGGCCGGACGGACTGCACAATTTTTGGATTAAGTGGCTACAAAGGTCGCACGCTCGTTTGGCATCTCAGTACCAAACTGCCTTAGAGTCCGGCTCGCTACCCGAATTTCTTACGACAGGAGTTACCCACCTGCTCCACAAATCGGGTAGTACCGCGGAACCCAAAAATTATAGACCGATCACGTGTCTACCGACGGTCTATAAGGTTCTTACATCTATTTTGAGAGCTAAAATTAATAATCATATTAACAGCAACAACATCATGTCTGTCTCTCAAAATGGATGTAGGAATGGGTCCCGCGGTACTAAGGAGCTACTCCTCATTGATATGGCCATTAGCCAACAGGTTCGGCGTTCCCGAAAGGATCTGTCGACATGTTGGATAGACTATAAGAAGGCCTATGACTCGGTGCCTCATACATGGCTCATGAGGGTGCTAGAATTGTATAAAATTGATACAATGCTACGCACCTTCCTGATGTCGTGTATGGGGCAATGGAGGACAGTTCTTCGCTATCCAGGATGTCGAAATATCCAGAGGAACAGCGAACCGGTAAGGATCGAGCGGGGTATATTTCAGGGCGATAGTTTGAGTCCGCTTTGGTTTTGCCTAGCCTTGAACCCTCTAAGCACACTGCTGGAGAATTCAGGGCTGGGCTATCGGTTGAAGAGAGGTGGTCAGGTTATATCTCACCTCCTTTACATGGATGATTTGAAACTCTTTGCCCCCAGTAATCTGCAACTGATGGAGCTACTGAAGGTAACTGAAACTTTCAGTAGTGCCATCAGGATGGAGTTTGGTGTGGACAAATGTGCGGTCATGCATGTAAAGCGTGGGGAGATTATGGAATCCGTGGGAACTCAACTCTCGGATTCCATAAACCTCAGATCCCTCTCTTCAACTGAAACTTACAAGTATTTGGGTATGTCGGAAGCGTTAGGTATCAATGTTACTGACATGAAGCAATCGTTGAAGGAGCGCTTCTTTGGCCGCCTGAAGAAGGTATTCAATAGCCTTCTATCAGGCGGAAACAAGGTGCGCGCCTTCAACGGTTGGGTCATGCCGGTATTGATGCACTCTTTCGGCGTACTCAAATGGACTCAAACGGAACTTGACGCCCTGGATAGGCGGGTCCGTACACTGCTTACTGCATATCGAATGCATCACCCACGGTCGTCGGTAATGAGACTGTATATCCCGCGAAAGTGTGGAGGTCGAGGCTTCTTAAATGCTAAGACTCTCCACAATCGCGAGATATGCAGTCTCAGGGAATATTTCCTAGCTGTCGACGTGGGTATGCATCGAGATGTAGTGGCGGTGGACAAGGGACTCACCCCGCTCTCTTTGGCAAATGAGAACTGGCGCAAACCTGCGGTGCTAGACACTAACGATCGCAGGGCGGTATGGCAAAGTAAGGAACTTCACGGACGCTATTTCCGGGCCCTACATGGGCCCGACGTAGATCAATTAGCGTCCGTAGCCTGGTTGCGTTTCGGTGATCTCTTTGGAGAAACCGAAGGTTTTGTCTGTGCAATTATGGACGAAGTTATCATGACGAATAACTACCGGAGATTTATTGTGAAGGACGGCACGGTTGACATATGTCGGGCATGTCACCGTCCGGGAGAATCGATTCGCCACATTGTCTCTGGTTGTTCTCGTCTAGCTAACGGAGAATACTTGCATAGGCACAACCTTGTAGCCAGGATTATCCATCAGCAACTTGCTCTGAAATACTCTCTTGTGGAATCGGAGGTGCCGTACTACAGGTATGCGCCCGACCCAGTTCTCGATAATGGCAATATCACATTGTACTGGGATCGGTCCATCATCACTGACAGGACTATTGTTGCCAATAAGCCTGATATAGTGGTGGTGGACCGAATCGAGAGGCGTGCAATGATTGTAGACATAACCGTTCCGCATGACGAGAACCTCGTGAAAGCCGAGAAAGATAAGCAAATCAAATATATTGACTTGGCTCGCGAGGTTGTCGACATGTGGGATGTGGACTCAGCAATCATTGTACCGATAGTTGTGTCAGCCAATGGCTTAATAGCCACGAGCCTCGACCAGCACCTCAGGAGGCTCTCATTAGGCAGCTGGATCAAGGGCCTGATTCAGAAAGCGGTACTTCTGGACACAGCTCGTATTGTTAGGAGGTTCCTCTCTCTTGAGCCCTGACCGCCGGTAGCTTGGACCCTGTTCCCGATACCGGTGGGCTACTATTTTTATATTTTTAAATGTTTTTTATTTTTGTATTTATAGAAATATTTAAAAATGTATGAAATAAGAAAAAAAAAATGAATAAACGAAATAATAATAATAATAATTTATTTCATAAAATACAGATTGAGACATGTTTTATCTAAAGACAACTTAAATGCACTTTGGTAGAAACACAATGCAATCCAAATCTAAGAACTGTAATCTGTTTACAATATGGGAAACCCTGCCTCTCAAACTAGGTAACCTGTATCTTGAGAGACAGTGATCCAGCTTTAAATGAGAAATGGAAAGCACGTAACGCCGTTGGTCCTGCGCCAGATCTCTCTCCGGTCGTGTCGGGTTACCGTCCCATCAGAATATGAGAGTGATGGAAGAGGGAGTGCACCTGTGTTTGCGCACACGCTTGAGTACTGTAATATGTCCTGCGGCGATGGCTAGTCTTGGTTGAGATTGGCCGCCATGGCCGAAATCGTACCTATATTTAATATGAGCGTTAAGGGCAGAAACCGCGATTCGTGAGCGTTTTCACAAGCTGTTATCAGCGAGAAAAAGATTTTCATAACACTCTTTAATTTCTTTCTGAATTTAAATTCCGGAATGGAAGTTAAATCCAGAATCTCTATGGTAAGTTCCATAATTTTTGTATCTATAGTTACCTACTTATCATTTTCATCAACGTTTAGGCTGGGTTCTCACAGCATTGTAGGTACTGCAAGGGCCTTTTGCAGCATAATACCGATCACACGTCTCTCGGGTATTACACCGCACTTTTTTACAGCATCAACAGCGGGTTTTTTTTGCCTTGTGAATGTAGGCTTATCCAAAAGGCGTCAACTGCGGAATATCGGCTTCCCCAGCACAATTTTACTGTATCGTTGCAATGCAATATTATTCTTCTTTTTTTTAGGGTTCCGTACCGAAAGGATAAAAACGGGACCCTATTACTAAGATTCCACTGTCCGTCTGTCTGTCACCAGGCAGTATCTCATGAACTGTGATAGCTAGACAGTTGAAATGTTCACAGATGATGTAGGCATTTCTGTTGCCGCTATAATAACAAATAATGAAAATTAAATTAAAATAATAATTAAAGGGGGCTGCCATACAAAACATGTGTTATTTTTTCGGTTTATGGTACGGAGCCCTTCGTGTGAGAGTCCGACTCGCACTTGGCCGGTTTTTTAACGTTTGTAGCTGTTGTGTTGTGTAAATGTTTTCTATGCTATTCTTATTATTTTAGTTATAGTGTTTAACTTGTTTTTGTTTACTAACAAATTACTAACACCTTGTTATTTTTTTTTTGTGTGTACTACTAACAACCCTACTAACACTTTCTTTGTAAAAATATGGACGTATGTCTGAAATAAAGATAAATTATTATTATTATTCTATTCGCCAAGCACCGCCACAACTAGTGTACCACAGCCAATAATTCAAAACAATATCACCAATTACAGTATCAATCCAATCCCGGCTCAATACGCCAATTATTCTCATTTGCATTTGCATTAATATTAACTTGGTTAGCTGCCAGAAGCGATCTGTATTCATGTAATACATCTCTCTTATCGATGGCTGGCTGACACGCGGTAATTGGTGATCGGCACACTGCGCCATCTAGCGGACCGATTTGTAGTTATTTATTGTGAGTTGTGCTTGCGACCATTAATTATTTTACATTTTGAATGGCCAAAGGCTTCCGAAAAAGTGTCATTTTATCAGGGAATGTTGTTGAAATATCAGTTTGAAAGCGTCTGTCAATCCCATAGGTACAAAGGGTTTTAAAGTTTTGACAATCTCCTTCGCCACGCTACCTTTTTTTTTAAGGATGGGAAATCATCAAATGCCTTCCTCTCTCTCTCTGGGTGATGCGGAAGGGCGTGTCAGACTGTTACTGACTAAACCCATCCGTGTTCCTTCTAAAGCATTTTGCGTTCCAGGGCTGCGGTGACTCTTTCGAACAAATTCCGCAACCCTGGCAGGGTTACTACAGGCTACCTACCGCTGACTTAATATCACTTGTCTATAGTATCTTGTCTTGAGTTAAAAGGTTTATTATAGATTTTTTACAAAAGACAAACTCACTTCACTAACGTACGTAGCAATAATCATAACTCTCTTGCTGATAATCCAAATTTTTTGGGGTCGGCGCAACATGACTTCTTCTTCCAACCACGCTGTTAGTCGCATCTCAATAGTTACCACGCTGTTAGTCGCATCTCAATAGTCACCACGCTGTAAGTCGTATCTCAATAGTTACCACGCTGTTAGTCGCATCTCAATAGTTACCACGCTGTTAGTCGCATCTCAATAGTTACCACGCTGTTAGTCGCATCTCAATAGTTACCACGCTGTTAGTCGCATCTCAATAGTTACCACGCTGTTAGTCGCATCTCAATAGTTACCACGCTGTTAGTCGCATCTCAATAGTTACCACGCTGTTAGTCGCATCTCAATAGTTACCACGCTGTTAGTCGCATCTCAATAGTTACCACGCTGTTAGTCGCATCTCAATAGTTACCACGCTGTTAGTCGCATCTCAATAGTTACCACGCTGTTAGTCGCATCTCAATAGTTACCACGCTGTTAGTCGCATCTCAATAGTTACCACGCTGTTAGTCGCATCTCAATAGTTACCACGCTGTTAGTCGCATCTCAATAGTCACCACGCTGTTAGTCGCATCTCAATAGTCACCACGCTGTTAGTCGCATCTCAATAGTTACCACGCTGTTAGTCGCATCTCAATAGTCACCACGCTGTTAGTCGCATCTCAATAGTCACCACGCTGTTAGTCGCATCTCAATAGTTACCACGCTGTTAGTCGCATCTCAATAGTCACCACGCTGTTAGTCGCATCTCAATAGTCACCACGCTGTAAGTCGCATCTCAATAGTTACCACACTGTTAGTCGCATCTCAATAGTCACCACGCTGTTAGTCGCATCTCAATAGTCACCACGCTGTTAGCCGCATCTCAATAGTCACCTCGTTTCTAGACATATTATTATCATCTTTAATTACACAGACCTCAATCGTTTCTTTGGCCATATAACGACAGTGCCGCGGTACTTGTAAATAATTTTCTTATTTGCGATTTCATAGGATATATCTACATAGGTATGTGTCCAATTAATTAAAGTACCTGGTTATTTTTTTGTTGGTAAAAATGAAACCTAGCTAGATCGATTTATCGCCGTACTCTAAATTTCATGAAAATCGTTGGTGCCGTTCCCGAGATACAGATTAAGTATATGCCTTGATGCATTAAGTCCGCCCATGTACCACTAATGTACATAAAGTTTAAATAAATAAATATATACAAGAATTATTTGTTTAAAAGTATTTGATTACTTTAACATAATTATTATTAAAACGCCTACGCCTGACAGTCGTCCTACTTCTGTGTATCTTATAAAAAACGAATAAGTGTTATCTTTTCATTTATGATGCGTGTAAATATGTGCCACTGAGTTCATTAACCCCTAGAGAGTTCTCGATAATCCTGGATCTCTACACTACAGTAAGCTCCCGATTATTAAAGAGGTGGAAATCTTTGTTTTTTTATTAAACGTAATCTCTGAAAGTAGTTATAACATTTTTTTTACTAATATAAAGATACTCTACCACCTTGTGTCATACGCTACTGTTTGTCTCGGAAAATACCCTGTATTTGTGGGAAAAGCTACAGAGGGAAGCCGCGGAAACAAGCTAGTTAAATTAATAAGAAACAACTTTTTGTTCAGTTTCTCGTTTAGATTGTTTTGTGTTTGGACAATTTAGTAAGCTCTATTTTTTATTGGTGATACTCATCAGCTAATTGAATGTATGTAATGTTTTTCTTCATCTATCTTTTCTGTCACTTATATGGTGTACATAATAAAGAGTATTCTATTCTATTCTATTCTATTCTATTCTATTCTATTCGATTCGATTCTATTCTATTCTATTCTATTCTATTCTATTCTATTCTATTCTATTCTATTCTATTCTATTCTATTCTATTCTATTCTATTCTATTCTATTCTATTCTATTCTATTCTATTCTATTCTATTCTATTCTATTCTATTCTATTCTATTCTATTCTATTCTATTCTATTATATTCTATTCTATTCTATTCTATTCTATTCTATTCTATTCTATTCTATTGGCACCATCTATACATTAAATTGTAGTATGTGTACGTTTGTTGAAGTCCTGTTTGGTAATAAAATAAATAAAAAAGCCTTTTTATTTCCTGCAAAAAATATAGTAACAATTTTTTTTTTTTAGTTTGCTTACTTTTCTAACTTATTATTTATTACACGCTTATTTTTATAGTAATTCAATCTGCAAGAACCCCTCCTCCTCCAAAGAAGCCCCTGTTTGGTAATCATTTGATAATTAAGCGATCAATTTAGTGAATGGTTCGATATGTATGTAAATGTGTGCCAAATACACCCGGCCTAGTTACCTACTTACTTCACTGATGATCTTCTTTCATGGATAGAATTAAGAATTAGATTTATTTGACGAAATCTACTTTAGCCTAAATTCAAACTATGCCATTATAATTGGACACGTCCTCAATTCAGAAACCGGTCCTCAGTCATTTAAATCAGGATACTAGCAAAACGTATCCTAAAACTTGTTTTGTTTTTTCCCAGGAAATGTTTACTTAATACATAATGTGCCACTATTTACTATATTTACAATTAAATAAAAAAAAAACTAACTAAAAATAGTCTAAATCATGGCGTCGAAAAATTCGTTCGAGTGCTCATAACTTGTTTAAAGATCTTTCAAGACGCTTAGTTGACATTTTGCGTGACCCAAGGGCTGGCTTTTACCTTGAACAAAGGCATACAACGTGGCAATGCTGCCAGCCTTTTGGGTACTTTACCAGTGGACAGCGATGCGGACAAATTTTTCGACGCCATGTTTTAGACAATTTTTAGTAAGTTATTTTTTTTTAACTTATTTTAACAAAACAGTGTTTCGTTTTTCATCGACATTCGATTCCAATTAAAAACAAAAACAAGTATTTGTTTTTGCAGATCCCCGTCGTCCTGAAAGCAGGACATTTTAATTAATGATCTGACGACCCTAAACCAGCGTCAGTGTCAACACACAGCGTCGTATAATAACCTGTCAGTCCCGGCCTGTGTCGTTTAATAATATAATGTTATATTAATATGCAAATACTCGAGTTTCGGTATGTCGGGATGTTCGTACAAAGCCATTCTCTCGCATCGTGTCAACAAATAATCTTTTTTGTACAGTAATGCCCCTAAATCGGGACATATGGAGCACGGGTATCGCCTTTTCAACTTTTCGAGGTCGAATTTTCCGACCCAGTTATTAAATGTCTTCGTTCGTGAACTTTTCCCGAATAATGGCAGCTTTGAGGGCTTGACAGCATTATTCGAAGTTACACGCTGTGAGTTTTAAAAGTCGTTTGTGATGCTCTATTGTGGCTGTCCTTTTAAAAAGACACCTGTATTTTTATATTGAAGCACCTCAATTTTTTTGAGGGTGTTGTGTATTGAAATATTTTCATGTATGTGAATTTGCGCGGTTGACTGCTCATTTTGTTTGATGATCTTCTTTGCATTCAATATTAAATTGCTTTTTAGCCTCATCTTGTTACTACACTACACGCGTAGAAACGAGATGAGGCTAAAAATCAAAGTCACACAGCTATATATTAATTTGATTCGTATACCTACTTTATTGCAAAAAAACAGCTCAATATTTAACCGTACGGTATTTTAATTCTTGAAAGACAAAGCAGTACAATGTCAATATCATCTTTTCAGAAACAGTAATCGACTGGGACCTCAAAATACCCAAACAATCATTAGTCGACTCCAACATAGAAATATAAAAAACATCTTCTTTATTATATCTGTGGCTTCCAATCAGCCGGCTTCAAGCCGCTGACGGTGGTTATCCGAACGAAGGACAAGTAGTCATTAGCTTAGATATTTCAAGAGCAAAAGAAAGCCTAGCTAGGAGTCGATTGTGACAGCTGAAATGTTAAATAGTAAGTAGTTATGAAGCTTAATAAAAAGGATAATCGCTAAAGATATTATTTATTTATTTATTTTCAGTCTGTTCTGTAACAAGGAAAGTCATGAATTAGTTTCAGTTACGTCTCTCTGAAAAATTATGTAGTTGTCAAGTTATCTCTAAAATATGAATCAAAATAGATAGAATACACTTTACTGTAAACCGAAATATTATGTGATATATAAAAATTATATTAAATTGGTTAAAATATTACTTTTATGCAGCAATACTTTTTGTTAATTTATTTACTTATTGAGACCGGTGTTTCCAAACTCTGATGAACTCACATTCAACGTTGTACAATTTCTTAATATATTTGAAGGGGGCAAGGCGAAGCTAAACGTAAATCTGACTATTTTCTACTATTACAGTATGTTCAACCACTATTTTCCATACCATTATTTCAGTGTCTACAAAGTTTAAAGCTTAATTGAATAAAAAAACTAATTCAAAGATGATTAAACGTTTTACTCCGAAAAAGAATCTAATAAAATTCCTATCTTCTGAATACCCCAGGTTATTGCCCCGCCAACCACAGACTAGTTGACATTGACAGGTGCCTATCACCTTAATTCGCAATTTCGGGCTCAATATATTATCAGAGAGAGGTTCTAAACTCATAGCTAAATAACAACAGCCGCACGGATCGATCTCCAAGGTTAAGCAACTTTTTCCGAGGTCGGTCCGTGGATGGGTTACCATCTTAACATACCGAGACTCCTTCCTGCTTCGGAGAGCACGTTAAGTCGTTTTTTTGCCATATATAGATCTATTACAGTCGTGAAGGGTGTTCAGAAGCCAGTATATCTGAGTCCAGTCTTGCCAAAAAGTACCGTGTTTCCCAGTTACTGGTACAACTACTGCTAATCTATATACTAATATAATAAAGCTGAAGAGTTTGTTTGTTTGTTGAACGCGCTAATCTCTGGAACTACCAGTCATATTTGGTTTTTTTTTTTGTAAATGATAGCCACATTCATGAATAAGGCTTATAGGCTATACGGGAACGGGAAATTCTTACGGGAACGGGAAAAAATGGGATATGCGCGTTCGAAGTCGCGGACAAAAGCTTAGTACTTGTATAACTTGTAAATGTAATCACTCATTCCACTCATAAGCGGTAGTTTTACGTTGAACTTAATCCAAGTTGCGAGCGCACAGAACTCGAAGTAAACAATAACGTTCCGGTCTACGCATTTACAAGTTTAAACGCTCGCTTTTGTTCAGCATGTTATTACTAACAGTTTTGGGTATATTACACTGAAAACTTTGTGTACAAACTACTGGTTTTGAACGAGTGTTTTAATTTATTATTTATGCATGTTTTGGCTTTTTCAAAGCGTTTACAGAGTATGGGATGCCAGCGAATAGTGACGCGATCCATACTTTCATACTTTGACTCATAGAGGAAAGTAATATATCGGGTATATTGCTTTGACTGTTTGTAACCTCTTCACATCTGAACGGCTGAATAGATTTCGATGAATCTTGGCCCATGGTTAGACCATATCCTGGAATAGGATAAATTATACTTTATTACTCGTGAGTACGTTTCTTGGAGATAATTTCCAACTTTCACGCTGGTGAAAATAGTGGCAGAAGGTAAAAGGGAAAATACGGACATAAAACCGGCCAAGTACGAGTTAGACTCGCGCACCGAGGGTTCTGATCGAGTCTTGATTTTTTTCGAGTATACATTACCTACGGATACATCAATGTAGGTCACGGTCATTTCTTCTACCAAAAATATAAGTTTGTATTTGCATTTTTTTTTTGTATATTATAAAAGAACATTTTTTTTATTTTCGAACTTTTTCCTGTATTTATACTGTAACATCTATCTTCTTGGAAAATTTCAGTACTGCGGGTCAACGGGAAGTACCCTAAAGGTTTTGATTCCCTTGCGAGCGTCAAATAATGCGCCATAAACGGAGCTTAAACGGCCTTATCTTAAGATTGCGTTGATTTAGAAGTTTGGTTTTTAACTTTCACTGCTATAAGAGGTAGCTGTTCTGAATACTTGGAGTTAATTTCAGCTTGATTCCTTTACGCGTTCCTGAGACAAAGGGTCTTAACCGACAGACAGACGGACAACAAAGTGATCCTATACGGGTTCCGTTTTTGCCGACTGAGGTACGGAAACCTAAAAATAACCAAATCACAAGCTAAACACAAGTCTCGGTAGTCAAAGCCATATTCAGAATTTTCGGGGACCATGAATTAACAGGGACACTCATTATACGCTTGGCACGAGTATGTTTGGATGAAAATTGGTTTGGTTGATAATACTGTCACTAGCAGGCGCCACTGAAGTAGCTTGTGCTTGAATTGTACGTATTATTATAACCATGATTTATCGCAAGATTCCTATTTTTGAAGTGAAAACGTCTTTAGCGGCGTTGTGCACTTTTTGGGATGAGTAAAAAATGTTAAACTCGCGTCAGGACACGTGACCTCATCGAAAATTCTTAAGACGGAGGGAAAGTTCTGAAGTATAAAATTTTTAATGTAATATAAATTGTCATGTTTGTGTACGATAGCGCAATAAATGGATATTGTATTTTACCACATATTTATGTGGTAAAATACAATTTGCAATACAAATTGCTTTAATTATCACTATAAAAGTACTATCATTTGATAGTACTTTTATACTGATTATTCCCTAACCATTCCAAAATATTAAAAATGCACAACGTTAATGTTCAAGTTTTCACTTCTACCGGCACTCCCGGAGTGCAACCCGTTGTTTTTTTTTTATTATTGAATACCACATAGGTCTGAACAAGCCTTCATTATAGCAGACCACTTAAATTACCGATATTTTAACGAAAAAAATTAAGTATAGAAATCTCCTAAACTCCTTTCAAATTTATCAACGTAACACAATATTATTGTAAAAAATCAGTTGACATAACGGTCCCTATTTAACAGTTTTAAAATACCTTTTTCATGCTTCATTAAATAACGGTCCATATTTTTAGCGCGAAACATAATATTTTAGTCATTAGTGACATAAAACAAAGTGGGTTTTGCAGGTTTGTGGCGAAATACCTTTACTTAAACTAATATTGTAAAGAAGTAAAATTGTTTGTCCATTTGTTTATAACAGGTATTCTCTAGAATTACTTATCATCGTCATCATTTTAGGTGAAAGACGGCCACTGCTGGATATTATTAGGCCCCTCTTAAGCCAAATGTATAGGCCCCGTGCATGTCCCATCCCGCGGATTCCTGTGGTCTTCACCAGGCTATCAATACGTGGTCGCCTTTCTAGACCCTCTCAATCCCATCGACTAACTGTTCTGCGAGCAATGTGCCCTGCCCACTGCCACTTAAGTTTGGCAATTCTGTGGGCGTTAGCTTTGATTTTCCTGCCGTTATCTGATTACAAAAATTCTTCAGCTTTTTCCCACGACTTTTCTTCCGTGGCCTCTCCCACAGAAACTGTGCATTTTTTCCGGGATAAATAGTTAGTAAGATCAATTTTTAGCTTTCAGTTAAAAATGATCTTACTCGGTTCTCGAGTTCTAGAGATTACCCTTTACAAACCAATGCAATATTCTTTTTCCTCTCCTTATCTCCTTATTTGGGGTCAGGTCTCTTCACTTTCTTACGTTTGAATTGGTCAAACGATCTTGGGTAGCTTTTCGTGCAATTGGGCTTTCTTAAGATCTATTCCCAAAAAACAGACAGACAGACACTCGAGTGATCCTATACGGGTTCGTTCTACTACTTTTAGAAGACCTCTGTATAATGCATGTGTTCACGCCATCTATACTACAATCGGACGCCACAGAATGCGGACGGACGCGGCATAGATGCCATCTATGGTTGAAGAAGGGAAGATTGTCATCGATTTCGAATCCAGTTGTTCCTTCGGTCGTCGCTTCATTCAATCATTCACATT
The DNA here is from genome assembly GCA_002192655.3 of Mamestra configurata. Classification (NCBI taxonomy): domain Eukaryota; kingdom Metazoa; phylum Arthropoda; class Insecta; order Lepidoptera; family Noctuidae; genus Mamestra; species Mamestra configurata. Next base: position 91,668 of record NDFZ01005061.1, on the reverse strand, counting down.
TGATCTCTCGTCCACTCGCGCCCCTCGCAAAAATATTGTGTTTTCTTATGCGAACCGCCAACCTCCATCCTTGGAAATTTTTGTAGACTGAACAAGAATATAAAACTGTTAAAACTACTCAAGTTGCTTCATTAAGGACAAACCTGATCCTACACAGCATGTTTAAATGAGTTCAATAGACTTGCAAATATCTATCTCATCTCATGTCTGTTAATTTTATTTATTTACTGAAGCTCCAATATTCAGGCGAGTGTTTGTTTATTTGAGGACCGTTTCTCGTGACGGCACGAAGGTAAATACAATCAGTTTAGTGCTAAGGCCTGTGGCACAAATGGCGTTTGATATTCCACGCGTTGCCGCGTTGAATCAATTTCTCAGAGAAGCCTAACTTCTCAATAGAAAGTGTAGAGATCCATGATAAATGAAAATGAAAATAGTGTCGTGTGTAGGATTTCTCATAGAGAATATGTAACAAAAAAGGCACACTACCTATTTCTGCAACGCGATTGTCACCTTCGTATGTATGGATGTCGGGCTGGCTTTCGTAACTGCACGTCTAAGGTATCTTCAGGGAGCCTTTAAGCTAATGTGTATTTTAATAGCTGTACCAACCAGAACTCTATTTACCTTATTCCTAAGAAGATGTCAAAATTTATATAAGATCTTTAAAAAAAATACCAACACCATTCGTACTGAAATAATGAACAAAGTTACTGAAGATCTAAGTATTAATATAAGATATGTATTAAGATAAGTGTTGAGATTACCCATGTAAGTTGGAATTATGTAATTTTCAACAAATCATCAAATGACTTCTTCCGCTCTGGGTGGAGCGGAAGGGCGTGTCAGACTCTTACTGACTAAAACCCATCCGTGTTCCTTCTAAAGCCCTTTGCGTTCCAGGGCCGCGGTGACTCTTTCGAACAAATTCCGCAACCCTCGCTGCCTAGCCTCTTCCCAACTATATTGGGGTCGGCGTACAGTCAAACCGGATTCAGCTGAATACCAGTAATTTACGTGGAGCGAATGCCTGTCGGACCTCCACAACCCATTAACTGGGTAACACACAACAATAGTACAATAAAGTGTAATAAAATATATTTACATAATTATCTAAGAAATAAGGATAGGCATTTTGGCCTCGCACAGATCTATGTTTGTTAATCTATAATTTAAATAATTATTACTGTTTTGTTGTTAATTATTTAATTTTGCTTTGTTTGTCTTGTGTCAGTCCCAAATAAACATTTTTCTTTCTTTCTTTTCTTTCTTCGCCCACCTAGCTAAAGGTCCACCGAACCACAGTAATTGCTGAGACAATGTTAGTTAGTGTTGTGCAAAGACGTGTGGGGCGTGTGCAGCGTGTGTAAACACGTCGGGACACGGCGCAACACTTGCAAGTCGATACATTTGATTGACGACACTGATTACTTGGGACGATATGCTATCTGATTGTAGGTAGATCTGTACTAGACGGGACCCGCTAGAGCCAGAGCCAGCCAGGGTTGCGGAATTTGTTCGAAAGAGTCACCGCGGCCCTGGAACGCAAAGGGCTTTAGAAGGAACACGGATGTGTTTTAGTCAGTAAGAGTCTGACACGCCCTTCCGCTCCACCCAGAGCGGAAGAAGTCATTTGATGATTTACCATCCTTAAAAAAAAAAAAAAAATGTAGATCTGTACTGTGTAACAAGCTAGATACAGAGTGTTACAAAGATAACGTACGTCTGGGAAGGGGTCGTTGTAGGTACTCATAAATGTCAACAACTTTTACTATGGGACCAACCCTGTGATCGCGAAAAGTCAACTGCCCCATATAATACGGAATATGCATGAAAAAAAAAAATATCTAAACAGTTTATCTAGAAATATACAAAAATATAATACTAACAGTGAAAATATAATCGAAATTGACCGAAAAACAACGAGATATAACTATTTTTAACAAATATATCTGTCCCTCTCGCGAAAACGCTGTTTTGTGTGGCAGCTGTATATAAGCGACATAGTATTTGACGTCACAGTTGGTATCGGACTTCTCTTTCTAAATGTCAACTTTGAAGCTTAATAACTTCATCGCTGATGAAGGTATTTTAAAAATTCTTTCATAATTGTTTACTAGAGATAATAAGTATTTCATTTGCAAATAAAAAATTGCATGCGTATACCCTATTATGTGTGCATAACTCGACAAAATACATTGAACAACTGATTGTTTTGTTACGGTTTCAGAGTTGCATGGTACCGTAGTAAAAGTTGTTTAAAAACCGGGTAGGTGCGGCTCCAACCAGAGTTAGTACTACCCCCAAAATCGATGTAATATACATGTTGGCGACAAAACGTAGCACCGTGTGCCACTGCAACGACCAGGGCGACAGCGGCTTGCGGGGAGCGGGGGACGAGGGGCAGAGCGCCACCGTCCGCACCGCTGCGAAGAAGCTCCGCTATTACTCATACGACACGGACCACAGGCGCGCGTTCTTATAATCGAATATACGAACATATCTATATTTACAGTCCGCTATTTTATTTCTACCACCTCTGAGAATCATCAACATACACGATTATCTACATTGAACGATACAAATGGAGTATGTTATAATCGTAACAGATGACGTTGTGTAATTTGTAGAAATTAATAATAACATCATGGGATAAAGACGCGAGAAATTTAGCAATGATAATATATTTCAGAGTTTTATTAAACTAAAAGTTATTCGTGAATTTACGTACATATATACTTTTTCATACCGAGTTTCTTCCGTGCCTCGGAAAGCACGTTAAGCCGTTGGTCCCGGCTGCCATTTGTAGATCTTTGGCAGTCGTTACGGACTGTCAAAAGCCAGTAATTCTGACTCCAGTCTAACCAAGAACCACCGTGTTACCCAGTTAATGGGTTGTGGAGGTCTGGTGGGCAGCCGTTCCACGTAAAATACTAGTATTCAGCTGAATCCAGTTTGACTGGAAGCCGATCCCAATATAGTTGGGAAAAGGCTAGGCAGATGATGATGATATACTTTTTCATCAAACCTCAAATAACTGTGCCACAAGCTTGTGAACCAATTACTTACGTAAGAACAAAAATATTTAAAAGTAGGGAATGTAGTCAGCGTTCACGACTCACCGGTCACAGCCTCCGTTGACACACGTACAGCAAATAGTAGAAAGAAAATATACCGCGAGCGAACCCGCACGGAAAATAAAACGGCTTGCTTCACAGGCAAAGAAACGAGCAATATAACGCGACTGTTTCAATAAAAAAAAGGCTGGGGAAGTTAAGAATGGAAAAGAAATATTGCCAGCGCTAGCAGCCTCGCCGCAAAATAAAACATTACCCCAATGGAACATACTCCCGGGATGAAAAGTAAAAATGTATCCCAAGGAAACATACTCCTGAAATGAAAAGTACTCTTTGTCCTATTCCAGAGTAACCCGTATGCCAAGTTTCACCCAAATCCGTTCAGCAGTTAAGACGTAAAGAGGTAACAGACAAACAAACTCACTTTCGCATTTATAATATTAGTAAGGAGACATAGAGCTCGGAGCTCGTGGCTAAATAATAACTGCCACATAGGTCGATCGTTAAGGTTAAGCAACGGATGCCGAGGTCATTCTGTGGATGGATGACCTTCTTAACATATCGAGATTTGTCCGTGCTTGCTGGTGCTGCTGTTGGTCCCGACTGTCATTTTTGTACATAGTGTAGATTTTTGACAGACGTTACCTAGTCAGAAGCCAATACATCTGACACCAGTTTTGACAGAGGCGATACCCTCTGTCAAAACTGGTGTCAGATGTTACTCAGTTAATGGGTTGTGGAAGTCCGATAGGCAGTCGCTCGACGTAAAATACTAGCATTGTATTTCCAGTTTCACTGGAAGCCGACCCCAGTATAGTTGGGAAAAGGCAAATTGATGAAATAATTCACGATTCGTATTTCAGACCTAAAGGTTGGCTTTGTCAGCCAAAGGCAATTTGAAGTTACCAGAGCTAGAGTTACTAATAATCGTTTTAATAAAGACTATCTGCAGTCATTCTACAATCTTGAATGATACATAGCTACACAGCTCTACGAGCGTAGCAGTTGCTCGGCGATTTGCTACGCCGTAGCAGTTGTCCATCGACCTGCTACGCCGTAGCAAAGATCGTAGCTACAACATTCCGTGTGCTGTAGTATTTTGTATAAGTGTTAATAAGTTGTAATTTTTGTTTCACTAACTCTAAACGCATCTAAATGTGATGCCTAAAACCAGTGTGGCTTAAACTAGGTTTCGCCTAAAAATGTAACAATAAAATAATACATAAAAGTAACTCGCCTAAAAACTTCTTACAAATTTTATATAGATACTTCTTTCCACCTACTAACAAATTCTTCTAATCTATCCACCCCTACAATCAGGCTTTCGCCACTAAATAAACACATCCTCAGAGGCTGAGAAATACCTTTTATTTCTCGTTGGGAGTATTTTCCGATATTTACTCTGTCTCGCTCTAATCGCCGATCACTGATTACGCTCGTCTGCCTTCTGACGTTATTCGTAGATAACGTTAAGAGGGTTTATTTAACTTTCTTAAATAAAACCTTATTAACCTTGTTAAATAAAAGTAGCTTCGGTACGCGGCTCCGCCCGTCTGTAGTATGTTGATAATAAGTTTTTTTTTTATGTACAAGGCTATTTCTATGGTGTGTAGTAACATCGTTTTAGCGGCTAATTATACAGAGGGAAGCATTTTTAATCTGGAAACCGGTTACTGGGCATAACCTTATGGGAAAGACTCGGGTTTACACGCGAAGGGTTCCGTGCTATAAACCGATTTGTTTAACCCTTTTAATTTTATCTGTCTATTCATTGCGATTCATGGATTATACTTTTTATAATACCTGCTGACAGACAGACGGACAGCAGCGATTTAGTAATAGGGTTATTTCTGTTTGTTCACTCTCCAAGTACGAAACCCACAAAAACTTAAAGTATAATACTATATTCTGTAAATGTTAGAAAATGTCTTTACTTTCATGAATATAAACAACTTTGATGAACATTCAGAAACATCGTATTAATAAGATGGTATTCTGTAAAATGTGGAGATGCTTTAAGAAACTCGACCCTAAGGGGATGAAATGAACAGAAGTTTGCATGCAAATTAGGTCACAAGCAACTTCTATAGTTGAAGTTATAATTTGAGATAATTTTAATTCATCGCCATCAGCTCAATTATAAACTTAAAATTGTTTATTTCATGTCGTTTTTTAAGCAACCATTTGATCATGAAATAGGCAAAAAATTATAGGTACATATATTCAATTTTGTCTTATTGTATGGCATTGAGTTTGTTGTTCTTAATGCATATTTACCTTAAATTTGGACACCTCCAAAGATACAGCGACATACTATGAATTATGAATTCCAACATAGTAAGTACAACATACATATAAGTAAGAAGATATTATGAAGAACATAGAAATGTCGCTGTATCTTTGGAGGTGTACAAATTCAAAACACGACTGTTAAAAATATACCAATTAATTAAATCAACTCTAAGCATCTCTTAATTATATAATGCCTTTTCATCGCGCTTCAAACAAATCCTTAGAAAATTATCATGTGAAGTAAAAAGTAAATTGCAACGAGCTCATTGCAGCTGCTCCACAGTCGTCCTTCGGATAACTCCTCACATCCCATCAGCGCCAAATTAAATTAACATCCTACTTACTGGAATGGAAAACGTTAATATTATAGAACTATAGTTCGTTTAGCATGGTAGTATCGGTTTTTTTTTACAATAAATTAGCCGAAAAATGCGATTTGGACTCGGACACGATTCTGATAACCATCTACTCACGCCAAGGAAGTTTCGCTTATTTTTTTTTGGGTACCTACTTATCGATACAGATATCGGCATCAAATGACACTCCCCTCCCACTCCGCCCAGAGCGGGAAGGAGTGTCAGTCTCTTACTGACTAAAACCCATCCGTTTTCCTTCAAAATACCATTTACGTTCCATAGCCGCGGTAAATCTTTCAAATAACTCCTCAAACCAGGCAGTCACTACTAGGAAGTGTTAATGTTGTGTTTTTATTTTATTACCTTTATATACTATTTCACCGGATAATTGCAAAAATATCGCGTGAAATCGTAAAACTTATTTTTCTCAATTAGATACGCACTAATTGGAAATTATTGAATTTGGATGGGATTTATTGTATTTATAAAGATCTAGTCACAACATATCGTGAGCTTATAATCTAAAAAATATTTATTACAATCTTACGGAGTTTGCAATTATCCGGTTACATCTTCAAGTCATCACTGTCAACGTCATTGTCTCTATTTACACGAAAGCGGTTGCTCAAATTGCTTCATCACAGGTAGAAGGGAACGCCAAACTTTTCAGGTGGCAATTTAGGGGATGCTTAAGTTTACATAGTGCAAGCGGAAATTATTGCCTCTTGTGTAGAACTTACCTTGAAATTAACACAAGTTTGAAGTAAACTCCACCTCCATTTGCTACCAGATGTACTTAAAACTTTATCATATTGGGTTTGTGATAATGAAAGGGAATTTGAAGGAACACGGGTGGGTTTTAGTCAGTAAGAGCCTGATCTCGGGTCAATACAACACTGTGCACTCCCTCCCGCTCCGTCCAGAGCGGGTCATTTGATGACCCAATCCACAAAAAAAATGTGTGCAAAGACAACATACTCGTAAGTATCCATTTAGGGTAGTTTGTCAAACAGACGTGTAGTACCTCTTTTTTTTTAAACATAAAGATAAAGATATTTTTTTTTGTCAAAACATGCGTGTACATGCAAATTTAGCATGCAGGATTTTACAATATTAATCTTTCTAATAATTCCGCCAACTCGCAAACAAACCCCGCACATCTCACTCACCAGTATCGCTGTCAAAACTTTGAAAGTAACCGGCTTTTAATAACTTTGTAATACACGTGCCAACAATTAAGTCCTAAGCCAATAACAGCGGCCCTAATTCCACGGATTCAGATTTCTGATTATCTCGCAATAAACTCAAAGTACTTATGGCTAATTAACTCACTTGATTAAAGTCGAGTTCAACTTAATAATTACCGACCGGCTGGCTGGTATTTAATATTGGCCCACTTTTAAGGCAAAGCGATTTTACGGGCTTTTAATTTTTTATAATAATTTAACGTAATTTTTACCCTTTTGATTTTATGTCTCTGGTGAAAATGTTGAGTTTATCGGCATGAACGAGTACTCAGTAAAAAGGGGACAGAAAACCTTTTTAGCTTTGTGTTGCCAGTTAGAAAATTGTTTAAATATTTGCGAATTAATTCTGAATATCGATGACCGGCTCGTAGATTTTCCGTGCGTTACATATTATGCTTGTGCTGTCGATAAAACCAATTTTGTTGTCTACTTGCTTGCTTATTTTGCCAACTTAAAATTCAGAACTTTTAATAAACGAAAGAATGTGAAATTCTTTCATGTATGTGTCACCGGGAAATGGCAAACACCGTAAGATTATGAAATGTCTTAAAAAGTCTATCGGCTAGACTTTTGAGACATTTTGTAATCAAGGCGGTTCGGCGCAATCATGGCGCATGTGTTGGATCATTTGGCTCCCTTCAATATGGTGGAGCCGAATGTTGCTAGCGCGTGCGTCATGTTCATGAACGGACGCCGTCAGTTGTTATTGGTCATCTCTCAGCTGCCGTGGTTTATTTTAATGAAATCTTATTTGAATCATTTTTATTTTAACTCCAGACTTTTATCGTGTATTTCTTTCTACATTGTTCTCACATATACAACAAAACATAAATAACATTGTAAAAAAATGATTTAAAAGAGTATCCGTGGAGTTTCTGGCACGTTCTTCTCCATAGAGATCTATGCTTCGGAACGTGCAAATAGCTTCATCTTTGACTAACCGACCTTGACAATTCAAAAGTGCCTGTTAATGGTTTAATTGAAGTAAATCATTTTAGTTTGAGTTTGAAATATCTTGAGAGATTGTAAACTCAGAGTAAATTGTCACCTGAATATTGGGAATACTTCCTTTAATTACGCATGAAAATTTGATAGTCTATAATCTCTCGAAGTCCTTCCGACAAATTGTGGAATAGCAAGTAACGAAACGTTCAATACCTATATACAATTTCAACTTTCTAACCACGACGACGACACTGATTAAATTGAAATTATGTCGGTTCACAATTTACCGGAATGACTTCGAGAGATTATAGAATCAAATTTAGATGCGTTAAAAAGTATTCCAAATGTTCAGTTGACAATTTATACAGAGTTTTAAATCTCTCAAGATATTCTTTAATCTAACGGAGTTTGCCAGTTTCCGGTGGCATATGCAACCTTGGGGTGGTGCAGGCAACTACCCTGACAAAAGCGTATATCCTCGTCATGGCGTGCAATTCTTACACACCGTATCCTTGATGCGACGGCAACACAGATAGTCCGTTGACACTGTGTACGTCTCATGACGACCCTAGCTGTCGAATTATTGACTTTGTCGTCAGTATTACCTTCCTCGTACCAATGACGTGGAACTCACCGACGTATGTTACTACGCATTTATTTTCAGGCCAATTAAGAAAAACTGACCTTAAAGCTTAATTCAAATCATTTTAAGCAGATTCTTTATTCATTTTTGGTGAGTTTGAATTTAAAATAAACTAACTGTGAATTTAAACTCTTCATAGAAAAACAAAGAATCAGGTAACGAAACTTAAACAAATAATATGAATCCCTATTCATATTATTTTTTAATCACTTTTTACTTTTTAGCCTATGCTCTGCAGGGAAAAAGCCTCTCTGAAATCTATCAAGATATATAATTTATTATGCTCCATCCACAGCTGCAACCACAAACTCTCTAGAATGCCCAAACAATATCAATTCACTTAACTATGGAATATTATTACTATCGCGATCAATTATCGCAACAATAAGCTCTAATTAGTATCAACACACTAATCACTAGTAACATTGATTAGTATCTGTTTTCCAGTGGCACTAAGTGGAGCCTCGTATCCATCATAGAGATAATTTAATTAATTAATTAATTTGCGCACAATAGATTGGATTTTCAGGTAATCTTGCTTCACTATGGCTTATTGTGACATGCGTGTGATAATTCCTCTTAGGTGTAGTATCAAAGTGGTTTATTAATATTTCAAAGTAATAGTGGCTAATTAATATAAGAGGAGATGAATGAATATGGGTGGCCATCTTAACATACCTAGATTCCTCTATGCCTCGGAAAGCAAACTAAGCCGTTTTTTATTGCAATTCTTAAAAAAAATGTATTAACAAGTTGTGCAAAATCTCATTAAAATATAATTCTCAAATGGCAATGACAAATGCTGCCAATCTTTTGGGCACGTTTCCGCGATGCGGAGGAATAGTTTGACGCCTAAGTGTATTTTTTTTGTATACTTAAAATCTCACAATTAAATTTATAATACGGACTTCTTAGGCTGATTCTGCAAACAACACTTCAATGTTAGAGCGGACTTGATTAAAAATAATTTAAATAATTGATTGAAAAGAAGAGTTCGCTTTCACGTTTAAGTACCTACAGGAATGTCATTTAGTTCGACGTACATTCTGTACTTCGAGCCTCTCATACTTAAACAACATGGCTTTTAACTTTTTTAATGCTTCTGCCACGATTTATTTACATACCTACATATTTATTCTTTGAATTGTTGCTTTTTTTACGAAGGACGCTTGTTCGTGCAAGTCTTTCTACATCGTTCTCACGTATATGTATGTTTGTTTAATTTTCACACGAATTATGTAACCATATCATTGTAAAAAGCATTGTTTTAAAAGTGTCCGTGGACTTTCTTGTGCGTTCTTCTCCATAGGGATGTACGCTTTGGAACGTGCAAATAGCTTCATCTCTTTGGACAGACCGACCTTGGTGGTGAGTTGAAAATGGTTTAGTTAAAATAAATGCTTTGAGTTTTGAGTTGTGTTTTTCTTGATACAGTTGTTGATGTGACACACCTATGTCCACAGGGTTTACCTACCGACATAAAGACACAAATAACAAATACCTTAATGACACATCTAACAATAAAAGCAAGCTACGAAATCTATAAAATAAATTCCCCATGACAGTATACTATGCCAAGTTATTACCCACCACTATCGCCGTTACTGCCCGCTGGGGATACCTAAAATGTTCGTTCTAATTTATTAGGACGCACGGTAGAGCCCGCCAAGTACGCACAAAAAATACGGCCCCACCGACCTAAGTTTACTTTCCCAGATCACCGTATCTTTGCACCGTGCCGTATCTTTTCGCAACTTAACTATTACGTACATTGTTCGTATTTTTATGTTATTTTATGTGAGGGATAAGTAGGCGATGAAAAGAAAGTGGGTAGTATTATTAAATACGTTGTATGTGTTTGTATACCTATAATGTTATGTTGAAAATAAAAGAACGTTTGGAACTATTCTAAGTATATTATCGTGGTATTAGTGAACTATATAAGTAGGTACTGTTAGATTCGAGATGAAAAACTCTTTGATATTTTTTCTTATCAGTTTATTTAATAAATATCTACTTCTATTATATACCTCGACATAAGGCTTGTATTCCTGTTGAAGTACACAGAGGCATATAGTAGGTAAATTTACGTTTATTTATTTATTATGTACTTTATTGTATACCAAAAGTAAAACAAAAAGAAAACTTAGCCAGTTATTTTTAGTTTACTACAGTTCTTTACTTCTGTTATTCATTTGTTATAACATACGTGGACACCAATGTCCACGGGTTACCTGTTTGTGATTTTTGTTCGAAGAATTTCTTGTATTTTATTTGGTATGCATTTTTTTTGTAACCAACTTCAAAAAAAGGAGCAGGTTCTCGATACGGTATTTTGTATTTTTTAATTACCTCATAACTCCGTCATTTATGAACCGATTAGAAAAATTCCTGACTTTCCGATTGGTCCCAAAGAAATTTCATAAAAAGCGGTCCAGTAGTTTGGTTCTTAAATCAAAATAGCTGGAAAACATATGGCATCCAAGTAAACGAAATTGCGTATTTTGCTTTCCTGTGTCTTTCCAGTGGTGTAGTTAGGTGTACCACATACCTACCACTACTAAAAAGTGAAAAATAAAAAACTTATTTACAAAAAAATACAACCGACTTCCAAATGTTTTATAAAGCAAGCGCACATACCACTTCCAGTTGCGCGTACTCAATGTATGTTTACGTGTTAGCTGTGTTAGTGTGTGTAGAACACAAAAATTATATCTCACTTTAAATATTTCATAAGTGTAGACTTAATGAAATATTTATTGTAAGATATAATTTTTGCCACAACAATTGTTAAATGTTACTGTGCGTAAGTTTTAAGTGCAAAAATGTTTGAATGCAATTTTTTTTTAAATATTAAGTGTAAGTGAAGTAATTCTTATGGGAAATAAAGATATCTCAAACCTCAATTAATAATTAAAAAAAAACAATTGAAAGTATAAAATCACTGAAAGTCGGTTGTATTTTTTTGTAAATGGATTTTTTTGTCTCCAATAATTGAAAAAAGAAATTAAAAATTTGCCCCATGAGGCTAAGCCTTTAATATAACTCCAAACTCCAGCAACAGGTGACAGATTCGCTTATTCTTAGTTTAGATAGTACTTATATATATCTTTCGCAAAGTACTCTTGAACGACCTGTTAATTCACTCTCTATTAAATAGATATCAGTACAAAACATTTCGCTTTGTAATTGGATTCCAAATTTCGTCATAAATTCATGGAAACGAGAAAATAAGAACAAGGAAAACGTATTTTGAAAATATAATCAAATTTAATTCTCGATAATGTTCCGAATAATCTTTGCTCGTTTATATTTTTGTGAGACACGCTTAGGTTACGTCATGTCGCTGCGATTGGTTGGTGATTAGAATATTAGCTGATTAATGTGTTTTTTTAATTTATTTTTTATTTAATATGGGTTTGCTCTTGACTCTAGTCTAGGTCACATAGATGACAGAGACAAAGTCGACTATGGAGCTTACCCAGAAGAAGCCTGTTCACTCTAATTTTGAAGAGATTAGGGTTGTATGCGTTCGGAAACACAGACGCAGGTGTTTTGTTCAGTTTACCTATGATTATTATTGTTATAACAACACATAACCAACGTAGGTGTTATATTCAAGAAAGAAGACAAATAATCTTATCTTAATTCACCTTTATACCACGTATAACAAAATGAACGCAATACCTGGAACAGGGTCAATGTACTCATCATTATGAACAACTTTTGCTATGGGACCATCACTGAAATCGCGAAAATAAAATGTACTGCCCCATAGACATATTGTGTTTATTCCGTCCATCAGAGCACGCCAATCGCACCAGAACGAGAAACAGAGATAAATTATAGTCTGGAATAGCACATAGATTACTTTTTATTCCGAGAGTATGTTTTCTTGTGATAATTTCCGACATTCACGCGGGCGAAGCTGCTGGCAAAAGCTATTTAACACATAATTCAAACGCTCTAAAACTTCACGTGTCGAACCACGCCTTGTCCGTTTCTCGACCCAAAAAGATAGCTAAAACTTGCCCTGACCTGACGTAAGCTAAGTGTGTCTCTGCCACCGGCTGCCTGTAATTGTGAAGTCTGCTCGAAACGATTTGAGGAGGAAAGTCAAAAGTAGATGGATTGAGGATTGGGGACATTAATTCGGCATTATGTTGGCTTCTTAGAAACTCTCAATATAAACCAAATTGATATTAAATTCAGTCTCACCCACATCAAAGAAGGATATTTTTTTCAATTAAGGTTTTTGGAAATTCCAAATATTAATTTGTTCCATTCGAGAAGTAATCCAATTCATAGCTACTGTCGAAAACTTCAAGTAATTGGCGACGTAGCTAAGCATGTTTATCATAAGTTAATTTTCTTCAATCTTCGACATTATCTCACATTTAAGTGGCCAAAACATTGCCACTTCCACGACATCGTTGGTGGCAACAGCGATAGCAAAGCCACTTATGCTGCATTTTTGGGGCACAGAGGGCAGGTTAGGAGGTGGAACATGGTATGTGACTCGGCTCCACAACCACACCATACTGCTGACCCATCAAGGTAACTCGCAAAGTGAGGGCGAGGCTGACATTATGTTTACTTTCCACTTTATATAAAGTTTTTCAGGTTTATACATCACATAATTATTTGAAAAGTCTGCGAGATACCTACCTAATGATATTGTATTTCTGTTTTAGTTTCTAGACAGAATAATTAATTTTATAAAGTTCATGCTTAATAAATAAAATTGAACTTTAAAGGTGAACCATTATTACTAATTGTTTTTTACAAAGAAATAGATATTCAATTGGTATTCCTGCACGCTTTTTTAAGTTACGTTTTGTAGTCTTATCTCCGAAACTACTAAGCCTTCGAAAAAAAAAACAGATGAAAATTAAAAAAAACCGGTATTCGTTCGGGAACATTTGCACGCATGTCGGACTCGCACTTGGTTTTTTTTGCAACATCCACTTCGCATCTCCGCATGAGAATGCGAACGTTCCTTAAAAATTAGTTGAATAGGGTAATTCTCGTATTTTTAAGCGAAGCTTTTGCATCGCAGTCGCCAACTGTCAAAAACACTTCTTATTTATGGAAATAAGAAGTGTTTTTGACAGTTGTCAAAAATTTGTTGTCAAATGTCAAAAATTTGCTAAAATCTATGGAGATTTTAGCAAATTTTTGACATTTATTTTCACTGAGATTATATTGCGACTTGAATTTAAAAGCGTTTTAAGTACGAGAATTAGCTTTCAGGTCATTAACAAATGTCAAACAAACACTGATAAACATACAAGCGTGCTTCGAGATTATATCGATACAACTTAATAACACCAGCTGTCATTTAGTTAATCGAGAATCGATTCTATTTCTACAAGCTAAACCACATCGTTAATATTGTAACTATATCTACCAATACGAGTAAGTACCACAAAACTATCTCTTTACGAAGTTTAAGTGCTATTTAATTTGCAAGCTGTATGGTCTGTAAATTATTATGACTTTTTTAAAAAAATCCCATTAAAATTAATCCCAGAGAAAGTACTTATTACTGCGATTTATATTGTGAAGAGGATATCCTTGGCTCCAGGTCTCTGGCAGACAAGGTAGCCTTTGGAAGCGTCTGGTGAAAACTAAAAGAATTTGAAATAGGAATGTAAAACTATGTTTTGTTTTCTTATGGCACTCCAGTGCCAGCCCTCATTGAAGGCTTAAATGAAGAAAAGTTATCTATATATAGTTGTAAATAGTTTCATTTTATAATAATATCACAAGTAGCACTAGCGTGAGTCCGCTGGTGTTACAATATACTATGGCGTAATCCACACTTATGACAAAATTCGTCTAAAAACGTTCAGCCGTTGAGATGTGAATGATTATATATCAAACATCCAGACATAACTGCATTGTTTGACTGGCCTGTTGGTCGAGTGGTTAGTGACCCTGACTGCTAAACCGGAGGTTGTGGGTTCGATTCCCACCCAGGACAAATCTTTGTGTGATGAGCATGATCATTTGTTCTGTGTCTGGGTGTAATTTGTCTATAGTATGTATGTATTTAGAAAATATATAAGTATGTTTATCAGTTGTCTGGTTGCCATAGCACAGGCTCTGCCTAGTTTGGGATCGGATGACCGTGTGTGAGTTGTCCCAAGATATTATATTATATTATATTATATTGTTGGTCTACTGGCCACAAACCGCAACTGCTGAGCTTGAGGTCGATTCCAAAGTGATATTAGATTATTCCATTAGAAATGTAGCCATTTCTGAGTATCATTCCGGAGTTTGAAAGTTTGTGGTGAGATACTCCGCGCCTCGGTCTTGAAAAGAATAGAATAGAATAGAAAACATTTATTCTGCACAAACGTACAGCAACGAGGCAAAGTACCAAAAATAATAGTCGGTACAGAATTGCGCTGAGCGTGCCCCTACCGAAAGAGTTACCATCTCAGCATTTGCTGGGCGTCAGACACCCAGCGCTGGTTTTCAGTTGGCACCCCGCAGTGACACACGGACGTGGGTAAATACAATAATGTTTAATTAAATATTGATAAGTTATGTTAGTAATACCGTTGGTCCTGCGCCTAAGCTCTCCATCCTGTCGTTTCGGATTGCTGTGATCGTACACTTTAGTAGTACATAAGTAATAGTGCGATTTTAGTATTAGTAAGAGTAGAATAGAATCATTCATAAACCGTCCAGTTTAAGGAAAATAATATTACTAGAAGCGCACTTCAAATTCTGTTACATCAAACTGAAACTCCAAACCGTAACTCCACAAACATATAGAGCCACCGGCTAACCATGTTACTTGTCAGGTATGTTATTTTGTACGTCGACTCGACGTGCACAGGCTGTGAGGTTACGTCTCTGTGACGCACGGACATGACGCCTTTCGGACGTATTCTGTTAGCTGTCCGTTTGAGAAGTCCTAGGAAAACATTTTCGATTCGATTAGCATTAGTAGGAGTTATTTAAACCTAGGCGTAGGATAGAATGGTTCGTAAACCCAGATTAAAGCCCACTTTAAGAAAAATAATATCACTAGAGGCTCATGTCAAATTCTGTAACATCAAACTGAAACTCCACAACACAACTCCATAAACACATATTCTATTCTCAGAGAGCCGACCGACTAGTCTTGTTACCTGTCAGAAATGCTATACAATGCGTCGACTCGACGTGCACAGGTTACGTCCGTCGGACGTATTCAGTTAGCTGGTACGAGGTTTGCGAAAAGATTCACGAGTTAAAAGTTTAAACTAAATTTTCAAGGGATAAATTGTTCGTTTGTTTGTGGACAGAGGTTTCTCTGAAAGTGCTGGCCCCATTACAAATCATTTCACTGATGGACAGCTAAGTCATCTCTGAACAAAGACACTAAATTAAATCTATTTGTCTCTGAATGTTAAAAACTGTTTTTATCCTGAAAAATATCACCGTTTACGAGGAATGGGCCATACATATGAGCGAAGCCACGGCAATAAGCGAAACGCCAAAATATTCAAGTTTTCCTTTCAACAAGTCTTTAATAGCTGGCTGAATGGTTTGCCGGGCTTCAAAAAGTTGTATAACAACTTATAACCCTCATTGAGAAAACGCCAGAATTTTAATGGTGTTTTAGACTTTCAAAGCACAGAAGTTTTGTTTTAAACTGATAAATAAACCGACGACCATGCGAGCTGCCTTACACACATAAAGTAGGTTTCATAACATCTACACTATAATTATATAATAAAGCTGAAGAGTTTGTTTGAACGCGCTAATCTTTGGAACTGCCAGGGATTTGGAAAAACATTTTTGTGTATGATAGCCACATTCCTGAGGAAGGCTATAGGCTATACGGGAACGGAAAATTCCTACGGAAAAGGGGGAAAACAGGATATGCGCGTACGGCCTACCTAAATGTCCTTACTTTGGTATTGTTCGTCAAATCGTTCAGCTTCTTAAAGTTCTAAGTTTGAGCTACACGATAACTGACAAATGCTTGCACTGTCTGGACAGGTCCACTAAAATCTGTGTGGCACTTTCCTCAAAAGGCCACCTCAGACATTAACCTACATGGTTCTCATATGATTTGACCAGTACAATTGTATGGACTTTAAAAGAGACTTTGACCTCTGACTTTGTTTCGGTATTTCTTCTCAGGGTAGTCAGCTAGGAAACACCGGCCTCATCTAGCTTAAAAGGACCAAAAAAGATTGCGTTATGTTTAACCTACTTGCAAAATCAATATCATTTGTCATTAATCATTTGAAATCGCGGGCAAAAGCTAGTCGTTTTATTTTTATTATTTATATATATATATATTTATAATTATTGCATTTTACCCATATTCATACTTATTATTTTATTTGTATATTTCTGTTATATATGCTCCGTGAATGTATCCGTGGCACCACTGACTGGCCCTATCAGAATACCAGCGCTGCGTTATTTATTTTTTAGATATCGCAGCATAAGCTGAGATATTTTGGCCTCGCACAGATAATTATTTTATTATACTGTTTACTTTTTAATTTTATTTTACTGGTTTGTTTGTCTTGTGCGAGTCCCAAATAAACATTTTTCTTTCTTAATAAAACTACATCAACGCACAAAGCGCGCATTTTGCGAAAATGATGCAAAGATGTCTATAATTAAGAACCGATTTCTCATTAGTCAGATGTCTTTCACCTGATAAATAAAAACAACGAATTGACAGCTTTTCGTTTCGATTTAATTTTTTTTGTTAAGTAAAAAATTATCACTCTATTGGAAAGTTTGCCCTAAACCTTATTCTAATGAAACCGCAAAAAAGGAAGAATGATTTCAACAATTCTGTTTTATTTCATGTCGATTCAACGTAAGCCGCTCAGCATTACGCTCGCCTATTTACAGTTTCGTTGTAAACTTCAAACTTGCAAACTATTGTTTCAACGTGTTTCAATATTTGTTCATTTGTTCTGGCAACTCGCAAAACCGGCTAATTGAATTTTGGCGCTGTTACCACAGTTAGCAACCCGGGGCGAAGTAAAAAGAGCAGTTCGAAAATTGTGGGAAACTAAATTGAGCTGGACAAACAATTACCTACGTGAATTGTACACAAATATAAAATGAGAGAAGATATTTCAATTACATGTCTCTGAAGTTCGGGCTAAATTGGTTTGGTTCTAATAAAAAGAGTAGGCGCCGATGTGATATCTAGAGGAGGACTAGACAGACTAGTTTCATAGTCATGAAAATTAATGCAATATTTAGGTTGAATTTCGCTTTCATGCCAATTCGATGGCCAATCGTGGTCCATTCTCAACCAGCTTGTGTTGGATCATTTGGCTCCCTTCAATATGGTCGAGCCGAATGGTGCTGACGCGTGCGTCATGTTCGTGAACGGACGCCGTCAGTTGAGACTGGTCATCTCTCAGCAGCCATGGTTTATTTTAATGATTTGTTATTTGAATCGTTGTTTTTCCTACTCCGGACACTTTTATCGTGCATTTTTTTCTATATCGTTCTCACATATATGTATGTTTCATTTTAAATTGTAAAACAAAAATGATTTAAAAGAGTGTCCGTGGAGTTTCTTGCGCGTTCTTCTCCAAAGAGATCTACGCTTGACAATTCAAAAGTGCCTGTAAATGGTTTAATTAAAATAAATAATTTGTTTTTGAGCTAAACATCACAACTAGACTAATAATCCCTGACTGTAGTCTATAATCTTTAGCCGTTAACAAAATAATAAAATTGTAGTTCTAATTATATACCAAAAAGCCTTTTTGAATATTTTAACCTTCCTTACAAAGGCTTGCTTTAGAATGCAGCAAACAAAATCAACATTATTGAGGAGCTCGAGGCTCGACTCGAGGCCACACGTTTCGATCTTCGAGGTTAAGCAGCGCTAGGCCGAGGTTGAGCCGTGGATGGGTGACCAAGCATTACGTACCAAGACTCCTCTGTGGCCGTTGGTCCCGGCTGTCATTTCTAGATCTTTGGCAGTCGTTACAGATTGTCAGAAGCCAGAAAATCTGACACCAGTGTTACCAAGAAGTATCTTGTACCCCAGTTAATGGGTTGTGGAGGTCTGGTAGGCAGCCGCTTCAGGTAAAACTCTGGTATTCAGCGGGATTCGGATTGACGGGAAGCCGATACCAATATAGTTGCGAAAAGGCTAGGCAGATCATGTAGAGATTAAACTTGTTTGCAAACCCGAACTCTCATACTGAGCAACCTTAGGCCCATCTACGCGCGGTCTAGTAGCCAGAGTTCTGAACTCCAGATTTCTAGACCGTTTGCTGTGTGAACGGGGAACGCAGAACTCGACCGCAGAACCTGTGTTCGGCCCCTTAGGCTGTACACAATTGACATTCTGTCGGCGGTATCGTGGCGAAGGCGATTGTCAAAACGTCAAAAATGTATGGATTGACAAACGCTGTCAAAATGTCACGTGATCAATCCCTTGTATTTTGGCATTTCGACAATCGCGTTCGCTAATAAAAAGGCACTATAAGTAGTACCTTTCATGTCGTGGTCGTTACTTTTCTTAATGAAAACCTCTCACTGAGACAAATTACACGTTGATACAAGTCCGCTTTTGAGAGGAAACTTTTCAGAACATCACAAGTGAGACATACGAACGACATAAAAGCCACTATGTTTAAAAAGCAATCTTGTAATGTACGTGCAAGGGCGCCGTAAAACGTCCCCTATATTTTATGCTACCCTAGTTACATGTTTTAGTGTTAAGCGCTAAATCAATTTAGTTTAGTGGCTATTTAGTGGCGTTTGTGTTTCGGCAATTGGTTAGTTGACGTTTAGTTTCTAGGGTTCCGAACATCTCCCTTGTCTGTCTGGCTGTCTGTCCGTCTGTCACAGCCAATTTTCTCCGAATCTACTGGACCGATTCTGTTGAAATTTGGTACACATATAAACTTCGGTGACCCAAATACGGATGCGTTACGTAAATTTAAAATATCACTTTTGGGGCACAAAAAATCCAAACAAAAATTCCTCGCTTGGTATTTTCCATCAATTTATATTAATACGGTATTTACTACCTATTATTTACTGAGTTTTATATTTATACATAAGTAACAGATGTCATAGTCTGACTCAATGACGAGTACCTACGAATGATTAGAAACTTATTTTGCCGTTCTTAAACTAATATTCCACATTAGGCGGGTGTTTTCGATGACACAGTTAATCAGCCAACAATTCTCTTCTAATAAGGTAAAGTCAAAGTAAATTCATTTCAACTAGACCAATAAAAGGCACTTTTGAACGTCAAATTTATAGTTTAAAATTAAAATATTAGTGACTCTAGTTGACCATTCGCAAAAAGTAGATTCTTATGGAGAAGAACGGACAAGAAACTCCATAGTTACTCTNAAAGTCAATTCATTTATTTCAACTAGACCATTAAAAGGCACTTTTGAACGTCAAATTTACAGTTTAAAATTAAAATATAAGTGACTCTAGTTGTCCATTCGCAAAAAGTAGATTCTTATGGAGAAGAACGGACAAGAAACTCCATAGTTACTCTTTTCAAATATAAGTTTTACAATATTTTGTATACATAGGTACATTGATCAATTGATTATATTATGTGAGCACAATGCATCCAACATTACACTAATATACAGCACACACTTATATACTAATAGGTACAAAAAAGCAATACCAGCAGAGATAAAATTAAGTTTGCTAGCAAGGGACATGGTACTCACATATTTACAATATAATTAACAACAATGGATCAGTGTGTGAGTTAAATTACATATTTAAAAAACAGAAAGTACACCAGTATATATGTAGTAAATTCCACGTTTAAAAATGTAATGACCGTAAAGTTCAAACACGGTTATCAGATTTATTCAAATAACATTCATTCTTTTTTGCAAATTCATTCACTATATTAAAGCATGGCAACATTATTTTGCCTAAATCTGTCAATATACTGAATACGACTGTGGGTCGACCCTTAGATGAAAATGATTAATTTCGCCCCAACCCAGGGACATGCAAATATCCTCTTTTGTACAACTACGTTAATTAAAGGCACATGCATATTCTAACATCGTCGCTCAAAGAGAGTCAATTTTTTCGCACTTGTCAAAAGAGATTGGATACGGGTCAAATATATTCACATTGTTTTAGTGCTTGTGTTGAACATGGTATCGATTTTTAACCGACTTCAAAAAAAGGAGGAGGTTCTCAATTCGACCGGTTTTTTTTTGTATGTTTATTCAGCAATATTTTCGCTACATTTCAACCGATTAGGATTATTCTTTTTTTGTTTTGGAAGACTATATTTTCATACTGGTTCCAGTTCAATTTGATGAAGATCTGATGAAGAACTTTGGTGATAGGCAACGGAACTCTTCAGTCAATGATAGAAAATCTTCCGGGACCGCTTAAAACAATAAATGTTTACACCAGTTCATATCATACCATTACGCCGATACGCTCGGTGTAAGGGGTACGTAGATGTGTACAAGTCAACCATGTTTTTGAGGTAATTATCTTTATTGTTTATGAACCGGTTTTGATTTTTTTTTTGCGTTGAGTTTAGTTATATGTAAGTATTGAATTTGCATTGGACGTTCAACTTCAAAGATAGACAAGTGACCCCCTCAACTTAAAACTATAAAAATCTAGTAAAATGAGATATTGTTAGGTTTATGTCAATTCCACAGCAAAGTAGACGTTAAGGTAACTAATAAGCTGGTCTGGACTGGGACTACGAAGTATTATATTATTATACTACTTTTCGGGAAATAGCGCAACCACTCATCATGGGAATAATGTCAATTTAGTTGTGGAGTATCACCACTAAAAAAAGGTAAATAAAAAATATTTTTACAAAAAAATACAACCGACTTCCAAATTATAAAACACTAAAAAGTATAAAAAAACTTTGATTTCGGAAGTCGGTGTCAAAAAGCGAAGAAACAACCAAAAACACCGAAGAGAAACAACTTAATTTTTTTTTACCATTTGTAGTGTTTTTTTTTTTGGAAGTCTATTGTTTTTTTGTATAAAAGTTTTTTTTTTTTAACAACATAAAATTCTCTATATACTTGCTCCTTTACTCATATAGATAGACTAGATATACAATACAAACATATCCATCTATACTTCCAAAAACTTACGAATATTATAAAACGCGAAAGTGCTTGACCACGCCTAAACCACTCAACGTATTTAATGAAAGTTTGCGTTTTAATATCTAGACTATTATCTGAATAAGGACAATTTAACCCGGTAATACGTTCCCTTGGGATAATAAAACACTTTTCACGCGGGCGAAGCCTCCGGCATTAGCTAGTCTTGATTTTATAAAACCTTGTTCACTAATATTACAAAATCCATAAAGATAAGTGATGGCTTTTCATACACAAAAGATGAAAATAAAATGCAACCGCCTGCGACGTCGCTTATATTCGCAGATGAGACTAAATACCTAACGTGTTAGCAAACTAATTGAATACACCACAAATCCGTAACAAACCTTACACCAGAAAAACATTCAACACAATTATATCATAAAGCGAGCGCCCCTATAAACACTAATTCCTTTCCTGATTACCTCACTAACGTCCGACCTAACCAGAACTGATTGGACAATAAAAACCGACCTTAACGCCTCCACTTAAAGCACAATAGGACGTCGAGAGGTATCTTGTTAAAATAGTCTTTACCACGGAGCTGTAATGAAGTCTTCCACTATTAAGTAATGTGTGCCAAGCTATTTCCTTCCTTTTGTTCTACGACTTACGTTCCAAATTGTCATGGCTACGGTTAGATAGGATTAATTAGAAGAAAACAGCTCCTACCGCGTGTTGTCCTCCTGGTACCTAGTTGGAGACGCGTCCAACTAATTGGAAAAAGAAAAAGCTCTTGATTAAAATTTAAATAAGAGGTTGTTGATGAAATGACAATTAATGCTGCTTTGTTTTTATTTGCAAGAACAAACAAGGATTAACAACGTACCCTCGCATAACAGTGGGTTCACACATTTGTCTGCATGGTTGTCTTGCACAGACAAAATTGTGTGATATAACGGGTGGTATACTTGTAAGACATTATAAAACTTTGATCGAAGAGCTCATGGCTAAATAATAACAGCCGCACGGGCCGAACTTCGAGGCTAAGCAACGCTTGTCAAGGGCGTTCCGTGGATGGATGACGCTCCAGCAAATACTCCGTTTTCTTCGTGCCATACAGTTCAATTTTCAAGGTTAAGCGATGCTTGACGGGGACGGTCCGGGGATGGATGACCTTTCATTACATACCCTTGGAAAGCAGGTGAAGCCGTTGGTCCCGGCTCTCATTTAAAGATCTTTAACAGTCGTTACGAATAGTCAGAAGTCAGACAATCTGACACTAGTCTTGCCAACGGGTATCGTATTACCCAGTTACTGGATCGTAGAGGTCATAATAGGCAGACCCTCCGCGTAAAATACTGGTATTCAGCTGCATTCGGCTAGACTGGAAGCCGAACCCAATATAGTTGGGAAAATACTAGGCTAATTATAAAACCTTCGCCGACATTTTGTATCGACCTCTGACTGTCAAGATAAAAATGATAGATTACGATTACGACATTCAACTTATTTATTTCACGTTCTTAAACAAAACCAACTTCTTAAAGCTTCAATAACCTGTAATCTTCTAAAATGTTATTCCCTGCGATATATCCATCAAGTAAACTTTGACGGGTCTAAAACAAAAGGCGGAATAACTATGATTGGCATATCTATGGCAGAGAAGATTACAGCTTATTCCATATTCCATCAATCAAATGTATAATATCCTCTAAGAAACCGCCAGAATATACATACACGTGTTTAACATACACCTTTTCCCTTAATATCATGTATCCGGTATCCCCCTGCTTATCGTAACGTATTAGATAATAATCTCGGGAGAGATCGCTAGGTATTCTCGTATATTTTGGATAAGTAAATAAACATGTAACTAAAAACATAAATCCCTCGTCATTTGGGATTAAAGGAAAGATACGACGCTTATTTTAAAACTGTTTTATACAATTAAGCTGTTTTCTCTAATGGCTATTTGAATAGTAATTCACTTGAACTGTACGTTCGGTAAGTGTCTGGAATAGTCTGGTTTCTTTCAACGTATAGGTAGGCTATAAGCAGGACCATTTTGTAAAGTCAAAGTGAAAGCATTTATTTCAAATAAACCATTATCAGGTACTTTTGAATTGTCAAAGTCAGTCCGTCAAAAACATGAAGCTATTTGCACGTTCCAAAGCGTAGATCTCTATGGAGAAGAACGTGCAAGAAACTCCACGGACACTCTTTTAAATATTTTTTTGTTTACAAAAATCCTGGTTACATTAACCTTGTTGCTTCTATATATGAGAACGATGTAAAGAAAGAAAAAACAATTTATAGTATCAAATATTAAAATGAGCCAGTAGCAACTAAGGGATGACTAGTCTTCACTAACGGCGCCAGTTCACGAACATGACGACGACGAGCATGTAGCTGTGCCAAGTCCTACTTGGGATGGATCTTTAGGTAATGAAAAACATGGATAGATGAGTTCGTGGGTTTAAAGGAAGGAAGGTATTATGAAAATAATTTTACTTTTTTAAAATTGCAGTCCCTCATGCTAATCTTTCGAAACTACGGCTCGATATTGGTAAAGTTACCAGTTACTGGTTACCTCCTTAACCTTCAAAGTTAAAGAGTTGTTTACTTACGAATAAATAGAAGTAGATAGATACCCGTCCGCGTTGATTACACGGTACTTTTCCCTAGAGCATGAAACTCCTCGTTAATCTGCTTTTTACGCACTCAAAATGGCGAATGTCGATGAAAGAGCAATTAGCGCGCCACTTAATGGATTAAAAAAATACTGTAGCGAATATACGATGTGCCTCGTGTCGGTACTCGTCTACTCTTTACAGAGTACATGAAACATTTTTTGTTTAGTTCGTAGAGACCATTAGGAAAGTGTCAACATACGAGTATGTAGACTAGTAGTTTTTCTTTGCAATTTCCACTTAATGTACAAGTAGATACCCATAAGTGGTTAAGAGGTGTACCTACTCATAGTAGGTACAGCCAGATTTTCCCACCCAGGAATTTTTGGGCCTGCTCGGTGAAATAAGAAATTTTAATGACTGGTGATTCAGAGTAATGTGGAAGGGAAGAGAGCACGCGTACGATCACTAACTCGCTGACACTGACCTGATACAAAAAGCTACTGAGTCCGCCATGGTCCAGTGTCTCAGCACTATTCAGTGCTGAGTCATGCGTCATGTTCGTGAACGGGCACCATCAATGGAGACTGGTCATCTCTTAGCTGCCACTGACTTACTTCAATATTTGATACTTATAATTGTGTTTTTCTTTCTTTACATTGTTCTCACATTTAGAAGCAACATCGTTAATGTCACCAAAATGTTTGTAAAACATAAAATGATTTAAAAGAGTGTCCGTGGAATTTCTTGCACGTTCTTCTCCATAGAGATCTACGCTTTGGAACGTGTAAATAGATTCATGTTTTTGACTGACTGACTTTGACAATTCAAAAGCGCCTGTTAATGGGTTATTTGAAATAAATGCTATGACTTGATTATGACTATGACTTGGAGTCATTTAGGTATATAAATAAGGCTTAGACCCAGCACTTTTTGGACCTCCGAGTTTACATAACGCCCTGTAGAATTCGTTGTCGTGTCTTAATTCATACCACAGCAACTGACCAAATTTTCGTACTACTTAGGCATAGATTTAAATATAAATATAAAGGCTGTCCGAACGTTTGCTTATACTTACGCGGTTACCATACAAAAACACGCCATTTCTATTGTCTAGCGCATACGACCGCTTCCGAAGATTGACGAACGCGTGCCGAGTTCGCTTCGGTCTAGAAGGGTCAATTACGACCCAATTTGAGGCCTGAAAAGAAACGTGCTTTCCCTATATGAGTCAATGAACAAACCAATTTTTTATTCCGGTAATGTGATTTATTGGAATAATTTTCGACATAACATATAAATTAAAAGGGTTACTACTCCACAGATTCTTATCCTCTTCATGTAAATCTAGTGGCATCTATTTCGTAGCTTTAAGTGTCATAAAAGTGTCTTGTGTCCTCTAATTACCAATAAATGGGAGCTTTACATCTGCCAAGAGGTAATAACGTTAATTTTGATGTTCATTGCCAGTAACTACCTGTTATTCAATGTTCTTTCATAAGTACATTAAACGTGTTCACGTTTTTTTTATTATTACCATTTAGGTATGAAAACCAAAGCTAATTTCTTTTGATTTATTGACCTTATTGGTGATATGCTCTCAGGGCCTACGCACACCGGGACGGAATGGCAGGGGATTTAAATTTTAACCAAAGGACAGTCAAACTTATTTAGTTGGAATACGACCTAAATTCCAAAGTTTTAAATTGATTAAGTGGCATCGAAAGGGATTTCTTGTCACGGCATTGGAGAGCGCGCTAAGGGATCCCGCGACGGGATTCCGCGGCACGTTGCGGGATGTCTTGGTAGGCCGCCGGAATGCTACAGTATCTAAGCGGTTAGTGTGCGCTGACCAGTGGCTCCTCCTCTACCATCAATCAATCAATCATTTATTTGCGGCGAATGTAGGTTACATTAGAATACAGGTGGAGTAAATAGGAGTGGGCCATGTACATTCTGCTTGGAAATAGGCATGCAAAATTTTATATAAATTGTTAAAAGACCAAATATTACAAAATAAAATGTCACAGACAATTATAAATACAATACTTAATATTGAAAAATGACAATTAAAATGTAATTTTAGAAAAAAAATAAGTATTAGGTACATATGTTCAAAATAATATTATTATATTCATTAACACATTGCTGATTAAAAAGTTTTGTCCATTTAAAAATCATTAATCGAGTAATAACATTTTTCTATTAGGAAGGCCACTAATTTATTTTTAAAGTTTTGGATTGTGTCATTCTTTATTACATCTGGCAATTTATTGTATATGGTAGGGCCCATACAAATAACACTTTTTCTCAATAACAACCATGATCACCCATCCAAAGACCGACCTCCACAAGCATTGCTTATCCTTGAAGGTCGACCCGTGCGATTGTTATTATTTAGCCCTACTCGCCAAACTAACGTAATAAGACATAGGTACCCGAGTATTTACATAACCCCTTGAAGGGTAAGGTAGAACTAAGTTTTGTTGGACGAAGCCTGAGGAAATACTCCTTGTATTTCCACGGGCTTCGTCTCATATTCCTATCCTTGATAGTTATTTTAAAATTCATCGCCGTTTATAACGCGTTTAAGTTTTGCTGTTAGACTGTAATTTAGTTTTATTTCTTAGCTCTGTATTTAAGGCTAGTTTTTCTTTTCTTTTGAATTTTTCAGGAGGTACCTTATCTTTAGTTTTGTGTTACTGCGAATTGAGCGTGTGCCCGGAGGGGATTTGTCAGTACCTACACTTATTTGTTTGTCATCATCTGCCTAGCCTTTTCCCAACTATATTGGGGTCGGCTTCCAGTCAAACCGGATTCAGATGAATTTCAATATTTTACGTGGAGCGGCAGCCTACCAAACCTCCACAACCCATTAACTGGGTAACACGGTACTCCTTGGCAAGACTAGTGTCAGATTATCTGGCTTCTGACTATCCGTAACGACTGCCAAAGATCTACAAATGACAGCCGGGACCAACGGCTTAACGTGCTTTCCGAGGCACGGAGGAGTCTCGGTATGTTAAGATGGTCACCCATCCACAGACCAACCTCGGCAAGCGTTGCTTAACCTTGGAGATCGACCCGTGCGGGCGTTATTATTTAGCCACAAGCTTTTTTGTTTGTACTTAACATTATTTTCTAAGAATCAGGTTACTTTCTATAAGTCTTGTCTCTATTCCTAAGCCTTAAAGGCTGTGCCTTTCATTCAGTTAGTTTAATTTATTTGAATCTATGTAGATTAGGCCGGCTGCTTCGACCTCGGGGACGTTATAGCGGGATAAAAACAATCCTATATCCATTTAGCCGTTGTGGCATGATTAATTAAAATCACAAACATACATCACCGGGCACTACTCACTGAACAAACACTTCCACACGATAGGTATAACGGACAGTCCTCTGTGCAGAGTGTGCATTGAGGAGGAGGAAACGGTGGCATACATGCTCCTTGAGTGCATATTCGTCAGCGAAATACGGAAACAAATCTGCTTCTAGAGGGAGTTAGGCTAGTTGGTTGGATCACATACAATAGTCCAACATTAGGACTAAGTGCGGAAACCAAATCCTGATAGACAAATAGAACCATAGGTAACTACACATTATAATATGGCACTGATTTAAAGCGGCAGTTGAATATTGTAGAATTGGTAAGTTAACAATTACAAAATGCATGTTTATTAAAAGTTCAGCAGTAAAAACTGAGCATTAAGCTAAAAGAAATGATTCGTAAAAAATATTCAAATGGACAGTTAAATAAATATTGAGCAGTAAAATGACTGAATGGACAGTTATTAGTGGGCAGTTTAAAATAGGAATTAATCGATAAGAAATCTTCTAGCGCGTATTTTGCGTGCAGTTGGGACAAATTTGTCATTCGATCCACCCCAGTTCCCCAAGGAAGGCCAGCAACGCCTTGGTGTGTAACTATCTCACAGAGGGTACCAGGGTTTCCGAAATACTTGGACCTGTAATCCGCGACTACCGGGCAGCTTAGAAGCAGATGTGCTGCTGTCCCGTCCTCGTCCATGCAGGCCCTGCAGAGTGGGCTGTCTGTGACTCCTATGACATAGAGGTGTTTATTAAAAGACTCATAGCCTGTTGTGACGGCTGTGACTGTACGCAACTGTTGTTTAGCCAATCTTAGGGCTTTTTTCGTGAAATGGACATCAATAAAAGGAAGTGGCTCTTTGGCCTACCTACACTCACCGTGGTCAACCCACAGCTTGTGATGTTTGTCTCTGGTGCATTTCCTTACCAGGTTGCGTAGATACCCGAAGGGGAGTGGCAGGTTGGGTTCAGGTCCTATCAATGCCATACTTGAACTCCTTCTGGCGAGTTCGTTCGCTGCATCGTTGCCTCGGGATTCGCTGTGTCCCTTGATACATTGAATGGTTACTTTGTTGTATCTACCAACCTGGTTCAGACGTTGGTGACACTCGAGGATCAGCCCAGAGTCAACTGTTTGGAACTTGCAGGACGACCATGCTGTCCGATAGTGTGCGTATTGAGTGGTCCTTAAATTCATGTTTTACTGCTGTAGTAATATACTAACCACCGGATAATTAAATATCTGCCCAATATTTATTTCAACTAATTATAATAACATCCCTAATGTTTTAATAGCAGTTGTAAAACTTATTACCCTTAAAATATCAGTAGAATAGTACCATATGTAGAAGAAGGCAGAAGTTTTATCCGACACACCCGGTACTCCACTAAACGAACCACTTAACATCTCTAATGACTGTATCACAAGCAGATTAGCATTTCATTGCTCGTTCCCCACTCGTGTCACATCAAGTTTTCGCATAAAACCGGCAATGGAGGCGGTATTTACCGTTAACTTTGATAGTCGTATGTCGCAGACATTTGTAGACAGGGGTCATAAACGTGAAGTAGCGGTTAATGTGTATTTGAGTTTCTTTTTTATAGATATTGATATGTTCTTTACTATTTTGTACATTGTTTTGGTCTATCATCAATAGTTTTTGAAGCACATGCGATTAAAAAAAATTACACCTTGGGTTACATTATTCAAGTTTTAGTAGGAATCCCTAATTATTTCTGGAAATAAATATAGCCTATGTTACTCGGTGAAGATGTAGCTGTCTAACGGTGAAAAAATTTGAGTTAAATCATAACAAACAAACAATAAAACAAACAAACCTTTCCTTTTTATGATATTAGTTTAGATTTAGATTTCAGCTTTCGGAATTAAGTGTGTCCACAAATGTAGGTGGTTCAATTACCGTTATTGCAAATTTAGCTGGCGTCGACCATATTTGATGGGGTTGACAGGTTCTGGAATGGCAACCGCCTTCTGGAAGATGCAGCGTTGGGAGGTTCCCACAAGGAGGACCGATGACCTGGTTAAAACCATGGGAATACGCTGGATTTGAGACGCTCCGTGCGAATTTTTGTTGATATAACGATGCTTGAGGGAGGCCTATGTTCACCAGTGAACGGCCTTGCCAGTTGAAATGGTAATGATGATAATGTCACACCATTTTCCATTTGTAGGTAAACCATCCGTCCTGGTTGAATCCATGGTCCGGAGCGATGAGGCTTGGGAAGCGGTCACCTCCTTCTGCGAAGCAGTAATGCTAGCGAAGGAGGAGGCGGGCCGCGCGAGTGAACGGCAAGGCCTTCGCCCCAACCGCCGCTACAGGAGAAGACGCCCCGGGCGTCGGGAGTCGCAGGGCAATCCCCGGCCACCGTAGGCGCGGGCCTGCGGACGGCGAGCGTTGGGTGGCTCGCTGTCCGATCACCACCAGGCCCGGGTCGATGGCGCGTTGTGTGTCACGCGCGCCTCAAAGAGATGTCAGCATAGAAGACGGGGCGCGCTAGGGCCAGAGCCTGCCAGGGTTGCGGAATTTGTTCGAAAGAGTCACCGCGGCCCTGGAACGCAAAGGGCTTTAGAAGGAACACGGATGGGTTTTAGTCAGTAAGAGTCTGACACGCCCTTCCGCTCCACCCAGAGCGGAAGAAGTCATTTGATGATT